>VZTE01000482.1:0-44975 GCA_013397775.1 Eulacestoma nigropectus
CCCCCGGCCGGGCCCGGCCCCTCAGCCCGGCGCAGGCCCCGCCGCCGCCGCCATGGCGCTGAAGATGGTGAAGGGCAGCATCGACCGCATGTTTGACAAGAACCTGCAGGACCTGGTGCGCGGTATCCGCAACCACAAGGAGGATGAGGTGAGGGGACCCTTCCCCGCGCTCTGGCCCGGGGATGTCACTGCTGTCCGCTGGGGCCGCGTCTGGGAAGGGGGTGTTGGTTTGGGAAGAGGGGAAGCGGGAACGAAGAAGGTGACGCTGGGGTGTGGGGCAAAAGGGAAAGGCTGGGGGAGAGCACGAGAGTTAATAGGGAGGGTCGCGGTTGGTACTCACCTTTCCACTCAGTGTGTTGTTGTGGTCTTGAGGTCCCTGATACACGTACGGGTATATATATATATACACGCACATGTATACATGAGTATTATAGAGGAATAATATAATGGAATTCCTTCCTGTCGAGCCCTACAGTCACGTGCTGTAGTCAACTATGTATTCTTCACCCTGAAGCTGTTATACAGGAGAACTAAGCTCCTAATTCAGCTTTCAGATTATTCGTGCTGTGCATCTCCTGACTAAAATGTCCTTCTCGCAGAGCTTTTCTAGGCAGCAGTCAGTTCTCTATGTTGGCCTATTATCCACTCTTGTGTGAGAAGCACGTGATCAGGAAATTAGTATAGGTGAAAAAATTAATCATCAAGAATGTGTTATGTGAGACTCCACAGTGAAGTGTCGCATGGTAATTGAGAAGTAACGGGCACTGAAGGTGTCATTTATGTTCATCTTCAAGTAACTCATGCAGCCTGAGAAGCTTTCTTATGTATGGTCTAACAGCTGGGCTTCGCTTGTGTGTTGAGGAGTTGCTGTGGAATCAGTATCAGCTATCAAAAGCATCTGGAAAAGTTGTAAACATGTAACTAAGTGAAGAACTTTACTAGGAAAACTGATCTTCAATGCTAGTGTTATTGAACTGAAATACAAAATACAACTTCCAAAACGTCTTTGAAGCCCCCTGTGCACAGGACAAGGGGTGGTTTGGTAGTGAGGATATCTTGGAAACGTCTGTTTTTCACAGAATGACAGAATATGCTGAGTTGGAAGGGACCCATCAGGATCATCAAATCCAATTTATTTCAGCATATGTTAAGTTTATGATACTGGTTTGGTGGCAGAGGAAGGCAGGGCTGCTGCGCAGTGCCCTGCAAAATGTGGGAAACACCATGAAGTGGCAACAGCAAATTTGTGTGGGATTTATGAGTCTAATGTGTTCTGCCAGAGCTGAACCTGGTGAGCAGTATTCCTATGGAGCACTCCCCCCAATATGTTGAGCTGCTTTTAGTAAATCTGCTTTATTCCTTTGTGCATAGGACAGAAGGTGTTTCATCAGCTGTCAAAACCCTGAGGATCCTCCTGGTGAAGGTGCAGACCTTTGTGGAACTAATTCTTTGAGAAGAATTGGATGTGCTTTCTAAAATAATTTTGTGACAAACAGCTTCATAAAGAGCGTTCTGAGCTGCACCAAGCTTGTTCTCAGTCTGTGACAAGAAATGGTTAAAATGTATTGGCTTTGGTGCCCTTTGGAGTTAGGAAAAAACACTCATTGGACAATTTTGTAGGGATCTGTGTATTTGTAGGAAGCTGTTACTCGGGTATGTGCGAACTCTGGGATTCAGTGAGGTCAAAGCAAGATGATGTCGCTTACAACAGCTGGGCTGCAGCATGATGGGATTTCAAACTCTTTAGTTTGGAGTACAAATGGTGAGATTTTAAAATAGGTAGCTGTAGGGATAATTCCTTTTTAAATCCTCACGAGCACAGCAAAAATTAAAACCCAAACCACGATGTGTTCAGCTGATTAAGACATTGCACTGGTAAAATGTGTGTGTTTGGGAATCCTTCAAACGTTTTTCTTAATTCCAGAGAGTGGCTGCAAACAGCACAGGACTGTGCCTTTTCTTGGCTCAGCTGGACAGAGCTGTAAACCTGCTGTTGAGCTTTTGGGTGTGGATTCAGCGCTTCCCAGGCAGTGACCAGGGACATTGGTTAATTTTCAGGTGATGTTACAAAATCAGAATGCAGTTTTAGAGGAAGTAGCTGCAAAAATTCTTCCTCTTTTCCCTGCAGTGCTTCCATTGTTCATTGTACTGTTAAATGTTGCTCCAGTACTGTAGTTCAACCAACATTTTTGTGTCTCAAGATAAGTGTCTAAGCCTAAGACAGACACTGTCCTATTCAGAAAAGCAAATGTGTTTAAAACAAACAGTGTGCTTTAGTGGGGAGGATATTGGCTGTTGGTCTCAGCCCAACAGGAGCTACTCCAGCAAGAGTTGTCTCTGGAAAGGAGCTGCTGTGGTTGTTAGATAGCAATGATATGAAGAGAAATGAAGGCAAGATTGTTGCTTTGACTTCTGATTTACTTGTGCTTTTTGCAGAAAGTTAGTTTATTTATATGTCTTGGGTTTTGTTTTTTGGAATTTAATCACATGGAAAAATCTGCCATCACTTATTCCTTCATCTTTCTGGGCAGTCTCTCCTGGTAGATCTGAGATGGAAAGGTTTATCCCTTTCCACTTCTTAAGCAGGTACCATATGAGCATATCTGGTATTTCACAGCCCATCGAGGCTGTGTTTGCAGTGCAGGCTGTACCAAGTGCTTGGCACCCCAGTTCACAGTGGGTTTCTCAGTGCAGCTCTTTGACAGCCCCACTGTGTTCTTGCTTGATGGGTTTGTGTTCTTCCTGTGTTGCTGCGACCCTAAATCTCACACCCCAAGGTGTGTCCTGAAGTCAGAGGAGGCCACACCTCTTTATTGATAAGTTTTGTGTGCTCTTCAGCTCATTAGAGGAGCTGAGAGTGCTGGAGGCTGCCTGGCCCTCGCTCACAGCCTCTCTGCAGCGTGCTAATTCCCTGTCAGAGGCATTTCCATTGTCCTTCCTGCTCTGTATCCAAAGTTGACCCATTTATTTTGAGTTTAAAACACTGAAATTGAAGGGATGGACTTCCCTAAGGATGAGATAGGAGACAGGAGGTGGTTAACACAGTCACTGCTCTGTGCAGACTTACTCTGTCCATTTCCCAGTGTTCTAGGGAATACTGGAGCTGCATCGCTGTGTGCAAGGAATGAGGTGGCAGAACAGCCTTAGCTCTTTCCCAGGTGTGACACGTTGTGTTTATTTTCCAACAGATGCTTTAGTCCCTGTGGTGTTTCCCAGCGCCAGTTCAAAGCCAAACCTGCAAGAACAACTTGATTCTACTGTTTTCCCAACTTTTCACTTCCAATACCTTATTCTCTCCCTTTCATTTGGAAAAGGAATGCTTTTGCTAATGAAAGTGGTGTTTTTCAGCAGTTACTAGGTGGTTTTGTATGCCATGGAATAACTTCTCCCACTTTGTGCCTGCTGCTTCGGGATCTGCTCCACAGCATGCTCAGGAGAGAAATGGCTTGTACCATAGGCTGTTAAAAGTATACTGTATTCTTGCCAAGTGCTAAAACTTGCCACAATGATAAAACTTTTGCCAAACTGATAAATTATATCTGTTCTCCTAGAGTGTAATAACAGACAGGATAATTCTTTGATGCTGTTTGGCCCTTGCACAGTGTTTTTCATTCACAGTTAAAAGTTTGTTTTTCCCAACAAGGAAGCTTCTGTCAGATGCTGATGTGAGATGTTCCTTTATAAAACTGAAATTATAAAGTAGCAGAAACAGATGTTAATGAGTTTACTTAGTCTCATTTGGACAGTAGCCCTCTGTTTCAGGTGTCTTTGATTTTCTACAGGACACTTAAGGAGAGAGAAGGGATTAAAAAAAAGTCTCGTACGAAATATCTGTGCACTTCTCTTATGACGTGAGAAAATTGTCCCCATCTTTTCTCAGAGACTGTGCTGCGTGTGCCAGGATTAGCCCTTCGTGTTTTTGGTAATCGATACTTTCAGGAAAAAGCATATTGAAAAATTCACATTCTCCTGTCTGTGGTCTTTGGTGATAAGTATCTCATTGCTGGTTTATACCTGAACTGTTTTGGAAGAGTGAAAGGAGCAATCAATGCTGCCAGTTGGGAAAAAAAATTAACTTCAGTTACTGATATAATGCTACACGGGAGGAGCATTGTGTGTCGTGCTGTGAAATGTGTGGTTTACTGTCAGCCTGGGCTTTCCAACCTCGCAGTGGCTTCTTGCTGCTTAGTGGGTGTTACCTGAGGACAGGAGACTTACATTGTTAAAAAAGCTTTTTTCTCCTAAATAAAGGGCCGCTGTGTTCCACTGCTGCCTTCCAGCTTCTTCTCTGACACATTTTCAGATGAAATGATGATGTGGGGAGTTTTGAGGAGTCTTTTCACATCACAAAACTCTTCTGGGCTCAGCCTGTCCTCAGCAAGGCTGAAGGCCTTTTAATGCTGTGACTTCTGACGGCTTGGCCTCAGCCAGCCACTGCTGCAGTATTAGTATTTGATGGTAAAGGATTTGGGATGGAACATAATCAGGGAATTTTGAGGAATGCTAAACAGCTTGTTGGTGCCTGAAAGAACAGACCAACTGCTGGGCAGTGCAGTTCATTGATGACAGACAGCTCTTTCAGGCACTGCTGCTCGATCAGTTACTGTGTGTCATATATGTGTTGATATCTTTGAAGGCAGCTCATTATTCCACCCACTTCCAAGTGGATCTAGAGTTGCTATTGTTAATTCTTTGTGTGTGTGAATCACTGGAAAAGACAAAGTCGGAAATAGAAACAATACACAAAGAGGGTTGGATAAGGACCTCACACCACTTGGTGAAAAACCAGCCTGGGACTGGCCTGCAAGGCCCAGTGTGACAGTGTGCCTTACCTGCTGTGTCACAGAGACAAAGGGCCTGGAGCATGGACCACGAGCCAAGATGTGGGCTTGTTCTCCTGTGATTACAGGCAGGAGCAGCTGAGGCTTTGCATTAGTGCTGCCTTTCATTAGCTTCTTGCTTTCTCCTGTATTAAATATTACTTAATTGACTGTGGCATAAGTGCGGATAATAGCCTTGTTCCCAGTCCTGATCATTTTATGGCTGTCTCTGCTGAGGGTTTGTAACACTCCAGACAGATCCACACTGGCACACGTGGAAGTAAATATTGTGCCTAGGCAGGTCCAGGGAAGAGGAAGAGCTGTCTGGTACCTAAGAAATGGAGTGACCATACACTGTACCTTTAGTGAGGCCAGGGGAAAACCAGCCAGAAAAATCAAATATAAATACAAATTACATTTCTGCACTGTGATCAACTGGAGAAAGTTGTTTCTTTGATGCTTTTTGATGCAGATCTTTGTCCCAGTGCTGAGTGCAGAAAATGGGGCTTTTTGTGATTTCTTGCCATCAATGTCCATGAAAGTGACTGAAAACCTCTTCCTCCACAATGTGGCTTAGTGAATACATTTGTGTACAGACAGCACCTTTAGGTTTTTCACTTGGGAGCGTTCTTGGGAGTATGTCCCATTCCTGGTACCCTTTGAAGGGCAGCAATGGCAGCATTACATGACAGGCATCAGAAAGAACCGAGTCATGGAACCAGTTACAAGGAAGCATTTGTGTTCATTAGATTATTAAAAACTGCTGATCGTTCACGCTGAGAAATTGAAATGCTTCATCATCTAAGGGGGAGTCTGCTAAAATCCAGGTGTCAGGAAGCATAGAGATATTTGAGTAGGGTAAAAGTTGCAGAAAACAACATGGTTAGTGGTAACGTTAGTAGCTTAGAAAGGTGGTTGAGTGGTTTTTTTTAAAATAAGAAGCAAATGTTCAAAGTAACTGAAATAAGTGAGCCCTGTTGAATCCTGAACGTAACTGGGTATTAGGAATGTTTGGTTCCTACCAGCTCCTTCTCAGTCACTGCCCAGCAGGCTGAGCAGTCAGTTTATAAACCTCATAGTTGAGTGCTGGTTTTTGTATTAGCTGTTTCTTTTTTGTCATTTCCATGATGACCTATATGTTCAAACCTGACAGCTTCTGCTGAGAAATTCCCGTGTTGAAAGGCGTATAAATGGAGGTAGGTGTCGATGTGGGAATGTTGAAACTTTCTTCTGGTTGGCTCAATCTTCATGGCAAATCTGTATAAAGTATATTGCCCCAAGTGTATCAGTGTGTTAGTCAGCTTCAGCTTTGAGAATGGATGTTTGTTTAGTGTGAGTGGTGTGATTGTACAGCAGGGAGGAGGTGAACAAACTTACTTTAATTACACAAATATTTGTGCTGAATTTAAGAAGTCAGGAATGGCCATGAACCATCTTTTTCTTCATTGTCCTCGTTACCTTTCCATAACTGCAAAGTACTCACGGCTGTGCATGAATCAGTGTTAGAACTTTGTAGTATTTTCAGTGTTACATTTTTATACGGTATTAATACATCATTAAGCATCTTTTTGTGGTTTCCCTCTGAACTACTTCCAGTCATCTGAGTCCCAGCAACAATAGCTACTTCAGTTCCTTAGGAGGAAGTGACTGTTTCCTATGCATCCAACAAAGCATGTGCTTTACTGAAGCTTGCTTTTGTCAGAGCCTGAAACTGCACAGAGAGGTGTCTGGAACAAGCTGAAAAATCTACTGTAATAGCACTCGCATAGCTTTTTGCATAGTAATGTAAAAATAAAACTTTGGGTACATCTTGTATTTGAAAGGATGAGCACTTTTATCTGACGCATCTCTCCAGGCTTAAAAGTTGTCTGCTCGGATATGGCTTAGATAGCACAGACCCCTGAGGATTGTTTAATTGCTGTGCAATTAAATTAACAAATACTGTGATCAGACTGGAGATGTGCTTGTATTAAGGGACTGATCAGACTGGAGATAATTCAGGGATATCTCTAGACCCTTGCTGCTGGTGCCTGCTTACTGATTTGCCGGCGTTTGGGGCCTGCTGATTGCTGCTTTCCTGATTCCCAAGGTGCCAGCAGTGATCTTGGCCTTGCCACCTGGGAGGGGGCCAGGATGGCTTGTGTGGCTCCAGCTTCCTGCATCAGTGCCCTTCTGAGTGAAATCCTGAATTGTCTTTGGGTAAACCACCAAAGATAAGCTGTCCATGGGAGACTGCCAGAACACCCCAGTGCTTGGAGGGATGCTGCAGGTGCTTAGAGTCACTTTGGACAAGCAGCTGCAACTCTACAGCTGTTTCTTTCCTGAAACCCAATCTTTGTGTTACAAACTTGTTCAGAAGATCCTCTGTGGTGCCTTAAGGGGCTGTAGTGGTTGGTGTGGGGTTGGATATCTGCCCTGAAATCGGTGCACACTACTTGCATAGCATTTCTCTGAATTTTTAGAATAAGGTTCAAAGGTTTTAGTTGGTTTATGAGTCACTTTAGGATGGATGCATGTATGCATCATGCCAGATTTCGGTTGGTGTGTATAACTTCAGCAAACATTAACAAAAGAAAAAACTGTAAACCGACTTTTTGCATTCCTTCCTCGGTGTTGTTTGGCCAAGGAGTCTTGTGATCTCGCTGTGCTTGTACCAGACAAGGGGGCAGTGGGTAATGCATCATGTTTCTAATAAATTATGTAGAAGTCTGCTGCAAATGAACCAGCAGAACCTCGTGCCTCTGGTGTTGTCGCTCAGAACAGTACATTGGGCTGGGATCTTAAGCCTGCCTCAGGATGAGCAAGTAAATCCCTGGAAAGCTGCGTAGCAAGGGCAAACTACGGCATGTTAAAACATGTACAGCAATGCTGTTTATCAACAGCTGAGTGAAAGATAAGCTTGGCTTTATGAAAATGCCTTTCAGTTTCCTGGGCCATTTCTTGCAGCTGAGTGCCCTCTGCACTGCTGGACTTGGGCTGCTGCAAACCTATCAAGATGAACGCTGTGCAACTTCCCACACACTTCTGATCCTCTGTTCTGTGCTCAGCTGCTTTGCCTGGTGTATGGTTTTGGTGAAGTTACTTGTGAGGAGCATGTGTGGGAGCATGTGCCTTGGAATTCTTTCTATCCAGCTGTGGAGTAGCCTTGAGAAAAGAGCCTATTATTTATCTCAAATAGCTTTTTCTACGGTAGTTAAATAATATAGTATTTTTATGGAACTTAACACGTAATATGTTGATCTCTAATGCTGTGTCAAAGTCAGTAGAAAGCAGCACATTTTGCTCTTTAATGCCCTTGTCTGTTACTTCAGTTGATTTATTCTGTACTGTCGTGGTACAACGTGTCCAGGTACTGCAAGCACTAGAGGTGTCTATGTTCTCTCTGACTGGTTCAGTGGTGTTTGACATGAAGCTGCTTTTGGGGATTTGAGAGAAGCCTGGCAAGTGATACATATTTCTTCCCAGCCTTCTTCCTGAGTCAGGAGCTGGCAGCTGATCTGTGCTGTGCTGGGAATGGGATCTGCTGCCTGAAGCACGATCAGATCTGAGAGTTCCTTCACCTCCACAAGGTGTCTGTGGCGTGACTGCCTTTGGTGTTGAGCATTGTGGTCATGTTGCGAAGTTGTAGCAGTGGGCATCTTCCTCTCACGTGAGACCATCATGTGCTTGTGCTCAACGTGATCTCACGGAGTTCATCCCAAAGTCCTACCAAAAACTGATAAATCCTATAGTGCTTAAAACAAAAGAAATGTTACATTTTGTGCTTATTTATTTTTATGTTCTAATTATTCCAAACTTTTCTGTTTTACCATGGTGTAGTTACACGTTTATATCAGAAAATATCTTGTTCCTTGTGGCATTGACTGTTAATAATTCTTTCCTTAAAACACTGTATTTAACCCTGGAAGCGCAAGAGAATTAGGAACTAACGTTCACTGACATTTCGCTCTTTCTCTGGATGGAAGCACTTGGACGTTGCAGTGACAGGTTTGAATCTCAAATCAAGTGCATTTGGTTTGCTGGACTGTAACCCAAAGTGGTAGGAATGTGAGTTTGCCTTCTCTTGGGTTTGGAAGGTGGTTTATGGCTGAGATGAGAATACAGCTTCTTAAGGACTACTGGAAATGAGTAGTTTACATGATTAAATTTAATGTAAAGATTCTGCAATGATCTCTGTCCCAATCATTAATGTGTTCCTGTCAGCTAATGAAAGAAAGTACAGCATGGAGTACATTTCTTAGGAATGTAATTGTTGTACAGATTAGTGACTTTTTTTTAACTTCACATATTGCTCGAGAAAGATAATAGTCTTTTGTGAACATCTCTGAAATTGTCAGCAAACCCTAAGTTCTGTCTTGGCTTGGAATAAAGTTCTAGTGTTTTTCAGAGTTAAGTCAAAAAACATGGCTGGGGAAATGAAAAATCCTATAAAATTACATTTTTGGCTTCTTACCATGACCCACTCTCTCCTCCCTCCTTCCATTTCAAAGGGACTGTGTCTTTGATTCATGATGCCTTCTTTCTTATTTTAGCCACTCACATTCATTTCAACGCACATATTTTCTAGGTGAGATCTTGGAATTCTTGAGGAATTTGGGCTTGTTTTAAGAAACAGCTTGTGTATCTTGTTAATGAATATAAAATGTTCCAGCATCTCTTTGGTCATACGTTGAGAAACGCAGTTGTGACTGTGCTGTTCTCACAGTTTTGTTGAGTACTCGCTGCTCACGTCTGCAGGCTGCACTTGGGTTTTAGCTGGGCTGCTCCGGGCGTGTTCCTGTAATCCTCCTTCGGAGACAGAACAATTACCAGAGTGGTTGCTATAGCATTTGATTAAGGAGCCTTTTCCACCGAGGCAGGGAAGGCTCCTTTCCCACTTGGCAGCCTAGCAGGAATAAAAGAGAGCCTCTCAGCTCCTTGCCTGCTGTTCTCAGAGCCTTCAGCTCGGCTGCTGGTGGGCAGCTCTGCCCCTCTCCCGTCCTTCCTCCTGAGACGGTTCTTGTGCCTCATGGCTCTGCCTGTCCCCGCCACACTCTGCATGAGGGGCCACCTGAGCATTGCCTGGCTCCCTCAGAGCCGTCTGGCTGGGCATGTCCGCATGTCTGTAAATGTTGGGGCTTAGAAATGCTCCTCAGTCAACTGGCCAGAATGTGTAAACCATCAACGCAAAACTGCAGATTCTACTGTCACAGAATTAGTAAGGAATTAATAGCTAAGAAATATATTGATATTGTAATGAGTACTGTGAGCATAAATGAACTCTCAGCACTGCTGAGGCCCCATCTTGAATCCTGGGGTTGGTTTTGGGCCCCTCATGATAAAAAAGACTTTGAGGGGCTGGAGCCTGTCCAGAGCAGGGACTGGAGCACAAGTGTGATGAGGAGCAGCTGAGGAAGCTGAGGGGGCTCAGCCTGGAGAAAAGGAGGCTCAGGGGGGACCTTGTGGCTCTGCACAACTCCCTGACAGGAGGGGGCAGCCAGGGGGGGTCGGGCTCTGCTCCCAGGGAACAGGGACAGGACAGGAGGAAATGGCCTCAAGCTGTGCCAGGGGAGGTTTAGATTGGATATTGGGAAAAAGTGCTTCATAGGAAGAGTGGCCAGGCACTGGAACAGGCTGCCCAGGGCAGTGGTGGAGTCACCATCCCTGGAAGTGCTCAAAAAAACATGTGGATGTGGCATTTGGGGACATGTTTTAGTGATGAACATGGTAGTGCTGGATTAACAACTGTTAAACTTGTTGACCCTAGAGGGCTTTTCCAACCTTAATGATTCTGTGGTTCATGGGACCTCAAAAGCATTTAAGGAAAAACTGAGCTAGTTATATCCTGGGAAATTTTATTTTTAATTACCACACTAGGAAATTCCTATATTAGAAGGATTTATGCAAAAACATAATCGGTGCTGGGTGAGATAGCGAGATTTTTTTGCTGTGTCAGTATGTAAATGTGGGGGGGGGGGGCTTCCAAATATTTAGGCCTTGCTGAGTGACTACAATTTTTTTCATTGCTTCAAGTGGTTGTTCTCCTTTTTGCTGTCTGGTCTGATCCCACTGAGCAGCTCGCGGGCTGCAGTGGGGGCTGTGGGTATCGGGCAGCGGGAAGTGCTTTGGTGCAGGTCCTGTCTGCTGCTGTGCCGAGGTCAGCGCTTCCACGAGCCAGAGCCTCGCTAAGGATCCACTCCCGCCTACGTGTTCCCTCCCAGTTCTGTGGGTGTTAAATGTGGAAGCGAATCCAGCCGGGTGTGGTGCTTGGCTTTCAGATTTAAGTGGGAGACTGAATAGATCAGTTTTCCCCATATTGCTCATTCACGGCAGTGCTGCTCCACAGGATTAACAAAAAGTTAATACCTGCTGATCCTGTAAAGCTTTCTATATATAGTGCCTGTCATTCCTTGGAGTGTTTTGGGATTTGAAGTACAGCTGTTTTGGAAGGACTTCTTTCTGCTTTCTCTAATCCCTTTTTTTCAGTTTCAGATCTGACTGTGAGTTCTGTAATATGCTTTTCCAGAAGTTGGACTAACTGGTAGGCAGGGATTTGCCTGTGGGGTGTTGGGGCTGGTGACTCTGGAGCCTGTGTTCGTCTGTGCCCAGCTGGGCACTACTGAACTTCCCTGTACTCTATATTTTCCCCGCTCCTGCTCACACAGTGGGTTGTGTTCAACTCTGAAGAGGTTGCCAGGAAGCTTAAGCTAATGTTTGAATAGTTTGGGGATAGATGCAGTGGGAAATAAGTGAGGCTTTCTGGTTATGGATGTAAAGACTGAGAACGTACGTGTCAGTGTTTTGCCTTGAGAACCAGCGCTGGCCTCGCTGCCCAGGATGTGGCAACAAGATACACACGTGAAGGATTCTGTGACACTGTTCCAGCGTGCTCTTCTGTGGGCATAAAATATTCAAGGCCAAGTACAATATATTTGTGGATCAGTTGCATGTTGTGTGAGTCACTCTTTCAGCATCTTTGATGAAGTATTTATTTTCTACTCTCAGAAGGTTTTTTTAGTTTATACTGAAGAGTTTAAACTTCCAGTGTGGGTTGTCTGGACCTGAATCACTCTCAGGTGAAGGGTTTAGAATCCCAAATCTGCTTCTGGGTAAAGTCACCTGGACACTACGTTGTTAAGTGTTTGAGGGTGATGCCGTCTCCAGTTTTGGCAGATGTGATCCGCTCACCTGTATCCAGGAGGACAGATGGGATCTGTGTAGAGGAAAGGGTTGTTTGGTGTTTACACTGCCCTCCCTTAACATGAAAATTCCACTGTAAGGATAGTATTTCTATCCCAAACACAGGCATTTAGGAATATCTTAAATTCCTTCAAGTTCATTCATTTGCCTGCTAAACACCCCCAGCTCTCCCAGCCTGGCTCCAGAGCAGAGGGGCTCCACCCTGGGAGCATCTCCGTGGCCTCCTCTGGACTGGCTCCAGCAGCTCCAGGTCCTCCTGATGTTGTTCCCCGGGGCTGGGGCAGCTCTGCAGGTGGGGTCTCACCTGAGTGGGGCAGAGGGGCAGAATCCCCCCTCCCCTGCTGCCCACGCTGGGGGCTCAGCCCAGCACAGGGGGGGTTTCTGGGGCTCAGTGCCCATGGCCGGGGCAGGTTGAGCCTCTCACCCACCAACAGCCCCAAGTCCTTCTCCCAGGGCTGATCTCCATCCATTCTCCACCCACTGTTTCTAGCAGCAAACTTTTGTCACTTGAATAATGAGTGTCACTCCAGGACATTTGTAAAAGACTAAAAAATGGTTGCATTAATACTCAAAAATTAGTATAAAGGGGAAAAAATGTTAATTAAAGTCAGGCCAGTAGACTTCTGTGCTGAAAATATCTTTGGTGGAAGGTGGTGGTATTCAGGCAGGGATTAGGTAATCAGGTTCTGACCTGGTTCCTCTGGCAGTTAGGAATGTGAAATACCCTGGTGCATGCATGGCTTTGAAAAGAGAGATTATTTCTTTGCACTTAAATTTTCATGATTCCTGTAGAAGATGCCTTGAGTACTTAAATAATAATTAATTGTGAACTGGAAGAATCTTTGGCTGAGCTAACTCTGTTTAAAAAGTAAAATCTGTACAGATATTTTTAAATCACATGTTTGCCACATCCTTCCCACAAGCACAGATGTGATTGCTTGGAAAGATGTGAAGCACCAATATTTAAATGTAAACATTGTGACATTTGGCTCTTTGAATTGCTGAGAAATTCATACAAATAACTGTCATTTATCAAAATGTGTAAATGGCAAAAGGGCTTGTGTAAGCTGAGAACCAGAGAAGGGGTTCATGACTTTCCATGGGACTTTCCATGGCTGGGGGGATCCAGGAAACACCTGTATCCCATCCAAGCCTTGTGCTGTGTTCCTTCATGCCCAGGGGCTGCTCTGGGTGCACACCCACGGTGTCATCATTGGCAGCATGTCCAAAAGTGGGGTAGCTCAGCGTGTTTTCGTCAGTCACCTTTCATTTGTGGGCTGTTAACAGTGTTTGACAGTTTCTTCTTGTCATGTAATGAGCGGGTGTTCTCTGACATCCCTCTGGGGGAAGTGAGCCTTCTAGCAATGGTGAACTCTGGTTTTGTTCAGACCTCTGCCTACTCAATCTCCATTGGGCAACTTCATTTTTGCAGATTTTTGAATCTAGAGCTCTGAAGCGAGTGGTGTGATTGTGAGGGAGAGGCAGAAGGGCCAACCACCGAAGAAACATCTCATACTTTTGGTTTTGTAACAGAATTCTGGTGGTTCTTTTTAATAAATAATTTTGTCAGAGTTAAGTGCTTACTAAATTGGTGTTTGCAAATGCTGGGTTCTGCTGCTTCTCCCCACAAACATGCTGGAAATCTTGAGAAACTGGTAAAGGAGCTCAAATTTTTGTTTGTTTTCCTCAGGCAAAATACATCTCGCAGTGCATTGATGAGATCAAGCAGGAGCTGAAGCAGGACAACATCGCAGTGAAGGCAAACGCAGTCTGCAAACTGACCTATGTAAGTGCCTTGCTGGGATCCCATGGAATTGCAGCTGGATTTTGTTCTTTCCTGCTGATTTGGAGCCAGCCTTGGGTCTGGGTGCCTGCTCTCCCTGGACTGTAAGTGCAGGCTGTGGGGATTGCATTCCCCCAGCTCTGACGTCAGAGGCTGCACATTCCTGCTCTGTTTGGTACAATTGGGTTTTATTGTGATGGATCAGGAAGTGAATCTCATTTAAAACAAACTTTTAAAAGTTTGTTTTAAAAAACTTAAAATTTAAAAGAAGTTGTTTTCAATTGGATTGGTTCTTATGACATAGTGACATAAGCACTTGAAACTGGGTTTGTTTCTCTTTGCTCAGTCCTTTGTTGACAAAGAGAACACAGAAATATTGGTAAAGAATTCTTTTCATGGTTCTATTATGGTTTTTATTAAAAAAAAAATTATGAAGAAAACCCTTCACACCAATGCTTATATAACTGCATATCACAGAATCACAGAACGATTTGGATTTGAAGGGACCTTAAGGATCATCCAGTGCCACCCCTGCCATGGGCAGGGACTCCTTCCACTATCCCAGGTTGCTCCAAGCCCTGTCCAGCCTGGCATTGGACACTTCCAGGGATCCAGGGGCAGCCACAGCTGCTCTGGGCACCCTGGAACTAATGCAAACTATTTAAAACTTGTGATGTCTTTCACTTACTGTGAATGGTGCAGAATGTAACATTACTCATAAACCTGAGTTATGGTATTATTAAACCTGTCTTATAGTATTATTTTCAGACTCCTGTTGCATCTTCATTTTTGGGAGGTGTCTTGACCTGTTTTCTTGAGTCTCTTATTTCAGAAGTTTATCTTGGCTTTTCTGCTCACAGTTACAGATGCTGGGCTATGACATCAGTTGGGCTGCTTTCAACATTATTGAAGTCATGAGTGCTTCCAAGTTTACATTCAAGGTGAGTTCTCTGTAAATGCAGCTGTCCTGGCCAAGTTGTCAGATATCTTTTGTGAAAAGCCAGGGTATTTTTATGTGAAGACCACCTGAGATTCATAGTACCAGGCATTTTTTGGTTTTGTAATAGCTTTATAATTTTTCTTGAAAGATTTGTTTCATGTTCTGTTGGAGACCTTTTTCACCAAACAGGGTGGATTGTTACTTCCTAAGGAATGGTTTCCAAATGGGGATTTGTACCTGAAACACAGGAGTCAACACAGAAGAAATAAATGTAGTAGACAATCCTACCTTATTTCTGCAGCTTTGTGGTCACTGAACTGTGTTGTAGCAAAACAGAGAAGGTGGAGGTGGTTCTATTAACTGGAAGACAGATAAATTATCAGTAGAAACACTGCTTGTCTGAAATTGCTCTTTCCTGATATAAACCCCCTTTTCTAGAGAACCCTGTCATGTCTCTTCTGTTACACAAACCCAATAGTTCATCTTTTAAATATTGCTTATAAGGCCACCAGTTGTTTTCCATCTAAATATTGTGTAAATTGACTTTAAAAACAAAACTGGTTTTCCTCCTTGCTTTTTCCCAGCGCATTGGTTACCTGGCTGCCTCTCAGTGCTTTCATGAAGGGACTGATGTCATTATGTTGACAACTAATCAGATCCGAAAGGTAATTGTTCAGTTCTTAATTTTTTCTTGCACTCTCTCCCTACTTCTACTTTCACATCTGTACCAAGTATGTCTCTTATAGGAATATAGAGGTGTTTAAGTAGAATTCTTGATTTGCAGTCTCCTGTCATTCCACAAGCTGAGGGATTAATGAAACACTCAGGAGCTGTGCACAGCCCTCCACGGTGCTGTCTCATACTAGCTCTGTGTTTGTTCAGCACAGAGAATGGTGACAGAAATAACTTTGCTGGTCTCTAGGCAGTGCTTGTAAGAATGTAACAGGCAGGAAAAATGTCCCCATTCCTGAAGTAAAATGAGCAGTCACATGGCTCCACAACGTTTCTACTTGTAAGGGCTCTTTTTGTCTGTAATTCCAGATCAGACTTTGACTTCTCTGGTAGAATTGGGTGTAAAAATGGTGAAGAGCATATGGAAAGTTATGTTCTCTATTCATGTACCCAAGTGTGTTGTATTCATTTTCACAGAGCTTGATCACTTAGAGTTACTGGGTTGCAGCATAGTTTTCCCGTTCTTTAAATTACAGATATTTTTTTAAAGCTCTTAACTTTCATTTTTTAAGTATCACTGCTTTAAAACTTGACTGATCCAGTACAAGATGTGTCTATATTTTTACCATCTGAGGAACTAAAATGTCTTTTCCTTCCTTAAAAAAGATCAGTGGGATGTTATCTGGCATCTTCCCTAAAGAACTTTTCCCTTTATCTTTTGAACTATTCTGTGCTGAATACGGATATCTATTGTCTTTATTGTGGACACTTTTTTACTGAATTTCAGTCACTTACTGGCTACTTCCACTTTGTGCCCAAGTTTTTACTTAAAAGCATCTTTCTTTATGCCTTTTCATGTCTCATTGATCCAACAACTTGAGATTTTAAGGGTTTATCAGTTCTCAAAATACATTAAAGCCAGGATGAATTGCGGTTTTTTGCTCCTTAAGAAGTAGATTTCATTATTCTTGAAGTAGACTCTTAATTTCCCACCACCTGCAGCAGGTTTTTAAATGAGATGCAAATGGCACAGAACCCTGAAGGCCTGACTATGTTTAGCTCTCCTGAAGCAGCTTCTGTGTCCCCGTGAACCTGGACTCTTAATTCAGCAGTCCATGTGGGAATGCTCTGTGCAGCTTCCTCGTATTTTTGTTTCCTGATAAGTACAATTTATAGTGTGTACTTGAACATACTCAGAGATTAATTTTACTATGGTTAAGTGTCTGAAGCTTAGAGAGACCTGAAAGACTGTGGAGGGCTGGGTGGGATACTGACTACAAATAGATCCAAGGAAACTTGGCCAGTAAATGTGTTCCACACACATAACTTGTGTAATGTTTTATGAACTGGAAGTTGTGGTGCTGCCAGCAGCTCAGAGGAAAAATTATCTCATTTCTCTCCTTGATTAAGGTGGGACACCACTCACCAAGAGTGCTTGTTCCCAGTGAAGCTGATGGCATTTGGAATTGGCCTTAGCACAGTTAGTGTTTAATACCAGTTTTTTAGGACTTTAAATATGTTTGAGATCTTGTAATGAGTGTTTAAAAACTGTTTCCTAAAACACCACCAAGGTGTGATCTCTCTGATTGCTTTTATGTTGCAGTCATCCATCTCTTGTTTAATTATGGTTCCTCGTGCCCATTATTAAACCCCAGGCTGGCTGTATTTTAGCAGGTGTTAGTGGTTGATATGTAAATATTCCCATGAAACAGCAGCTCATTTATGCTTCATTTATGTCAAATGAATAAAATTAGTCTGAGGAAGTTGTTTCTTGACATCCTGTGTGATCTTAAATTTTTGAGCCTGTTTCTCTTTTTTTAGGATCTGAGTAGCCCTAACCAGTATGATACTGGAGTTGCACTGACTGGCTTGTCCTGTTTTGTTACTCCAGATCTTGCCAGGGACTTGGCAAATGACATCATGACATTGGTGAGTTGATAAGGTGGAAATAACTTTACCCTGTAATTACAGAATATTAAGTTATTCAAATCTGGTAAATATCTTAAATTTAGAGCTGATACATGTGAAAACTGCTGCTTCATTCTTGTGGGGGTTTTGGGGAGCTTTTACAGACCTTAGTTAGATCGAGAGGATCACTTTGAAATATACTCATTAGTTTTGGTGATAAACAACAATATTTTGCTCTTGCCTCAAAGCTGAGTTTTCAAAAAGTAGTTGAGTCTCCCAGGAAGAGCTTTGGAGACAGGAGTGTGAGCATAGGAGCTCTGGAAACAGATCTTCTCAGAGCCTGACTGCAGTTGTTTCGTTAACAGATGTCTCACACAAAGCCTTACATCAGGAAGAAGGCAGTGTTAATCATGTACAAAGTTTTTTTGAAGTACCCAGAGTCCCTCCGTCCTGCATTTCCTCGCCTTAAAGAGAAACTTGAAGATCCAGATCCCGGTGAGTGGATTTTAGTGAATTCCTTCTGCTCCCACACATGGAGGTCCATGTGCTTGTAGGGCTTGTGGGGAGAAGAATCCATGAAAAATGCTGTAATCATCTTTTGGGCACTGACTCACCTGTTTCAGGATAGGTGAGCATAGGAGAGTTTTGACGGGTGTTGCTATATTAAAAATACATTCTTTAAAATGTCTATTTTGTCAAAGCCAAAGCTACTGAAAATGTATCAGTGGTTAAAACTTAATGGACCAAGCAGCTTAAAGTTTCCTGACTTGTTGCTTACTAAACTTGGCTATTGAAAATATTTCAGTTGATTTCAGCATTTGGGGTTCTGATTTTATTTCCTGTGCTTTTTTAGCAAGCTGCAGCTATTGACTTGCAATGGACACACTTAAAATGATTTAACATCCCTTAGTGTATTTTTTTATTTGAGTCCAGACTGCTCCCTGGGCCCCTCAGTACTGTTTCAGCACAGGAAATTTGCAATTGCTCTGTATCATATTCACATTTTTACTCAGTCTTCAGGAGGTACTGGTGTTCCCTCACTGCACCAAAACACTTGTTTTAGGAATTCTGTTTGTGATGTGTATCTGTGATCGCCACTTGATTTGTATCTGCACTTACAGGGAGAAATTTAATTGCATTTCCTGGACTGTTTTATTGTGGGCATGGAATATTCATCTTCCAGGGACAATGTTATTAAAGCAAGCAAAACACACACATCCCTCACCGGCAGAGAGAGGAAGAAAATCCGTGTTATGCCTTATGGAGAGAAGGATTGCTCTCTGCTAGGACACCCAGCCTGTCTAGACTAAAACATTCCAAACTGACAACAATCCATGTAGAGGCTGAGCAATGAGAAGGGAGTGAACGTGTCCAGTCAGATTGTTTAAGGAATTATTTGTGTATTGTATTTAAACATGTTTAAATAATCCATTTAAGAGAAGTCAAGAGTGCTTGGAAGCTTTCTGGTGGGTGATTATTGATTGTGTCCCACAGCCAGCTCTCCACAGTCCAGGGCAGGGATGTGGCAGTGTCCTGTTTTTTCTCATGCTGGACCCAAAGCAGATACCTGACTTGCTGCTATATTAGAAAATAGCCAGAATTAAATAAAACCCTTTCTCAGTTTGCTTTTGCATACTTGTATTTACTTCATTGCCTCACGGTTGGGAATGAGGCCAAACCATCGGACAGACAGGTCTGAAGCTTCAGCTGCTTTTGCTATGGGGGTTCTGCACCAGAAACTTCAATTACAATGAAGGCATTGATGGGGTTTGTGCTTTTCCCACTTGTTTTCCCCAGGTGTGCAGTCTGCTGCAGTAAATGTTATTTGTGAGCTGGCTCGACGCAATCCCAAAAATTACCTTTCCCTTGCTCCTCTCTTCTTCAAGTTGATGACGTCATCAACCAATAATTGGGTTCTCATTAAAATTATAAAACTGGCAAGTATTCTGCTTTCTGTTTACAGGATTAGGGTTCTCATTAAATTACTTTGGGTGTGAAAATGGATTTCTTGCTGGGAGGCATAGTTACCATTCAATCTGAATAAAAAGAAACCAGGAATATCTTCCAATGTTTGTGAATGTAACCAAAGAGAAAAATATGTTAATATAGCCTGGTTGAAATACAGTGAGCTGTAATTTACATAATGTTTTGGAGCTGTTGAAAAGCAGCTATTAACTCTCTTTTCTTCTCTTTGAATAGTTTGGTGCTCTTACTCCATTAGAACCAAGACTGGGAAAGAAACTGATTGAGCCCCTGACCAACCTTATCCACAGGTATGTGTAGCAGACCCTGCCTTGTTCAGTCAGGACTGGGGAAGGACCTGGTGGGTAGGTCAGTAGCTGGGGTGGGGATGCATTTTTTAACTTTTCCTTGACTTTCAGTATATTGGCTTCAAGTATCAAAAGATAATCTCACATCAGGATTGTTTCTGAAAAACCGGGGTGAGGTAAAATACCTTAAAGGAAGGTCTTTGGGTGTCTAACTGTCAGCATGAATTCCTCCAAAGGATGCATGAAAATTGGAGCAATTTGCTTTTCTTTCACTGCATTTCAAGCCAGAGATGACTGTGGTAGATGTATAAAAACTGTGGGTTAAAAAAGGCTCAGCTGTGTATTTGTCTCTCCTGTTCACCTCACAGATTTGATTCCTGACTTTTTGGGAGTGCCTTACCCACCAAAGCAGCATGACAAGGAATATATTAAAGCCCTTTCTCATGCATTTGGCAGCTCAGATGTGTTTTGAAAGAGGTTCTTATAATATATATGTGCTAAATGTAGATTAAATAAAGTTGAAGATATTTCCCTGTCCCTTGTTAATACTGGTTGGTGGTGGTGTAGTGGTTTTAATTCTGAACTGAAATCAGGGAATAGATCCCTTGGAGAGAATACCTGGATTCTCCCAGTTACGAAGAGGAAGTGTGATCTTATGCAGGAGTTCTTGAGTGAAAAAGTTCTTCTTTTCATGTGACAGAGCAAGGTTTTAAGCAGATTTCTCTGTAGCCTTGAGAGCAGCTCTAGCCAAGTGATTTCTGTCCATCCTCGTATTCCTTTAAGGCAGGCTCACAGCAGACCAGCATCCAGATACCTGCAGGGAGCTGGCAGCGGTAACAAATAAATACAACCCACCAGAAAGCAGGAAGATGGACAATCCTATCTCCTCTCCCCAACTCCCTCTTTAGTAATTCTTAGCTGTGAGGACTGGATCCTCTTTGGCTTGGTCTCCATTCAGTCATTTTGGATCTCATAATGAGTCACAGCACCCTGAGCTGTCCCACCAAGTGCCCAGGGAGCAGAAGTGTTGGTCTTGGTTCTCATCATCCCAGAGTGGCCTTCAGGGCATCGCTCTGCCGCTGCCTCCGGAGCTGTGCTCCTTCCCTGTGTACCCTGCACTTGGACCCTGCTCCTCTGGGGCTTGGGAGGCTCCCTGCCCTCTTGTGTAGATCAGGCTCTGTAAGGACCTCTGCAGTCCTCAGAACTGCACTGTCTGTGTGTTCAGCTGGCAAAAGGAGCCTTGAATTTGAGCTTTGGGGGAAATCAGACATTGGAAATGAGTTGCTGACTTCCAGGGATGGGAAGTGTGTTCCTGCATCCCAAGCCTCTGCTGCTGGGGCATGACTCACTCGCTTGGAGAGACACTTGAGCTTCTCCATCTGCCTTGTCATGAATTTTTGACCTTGGGCAGAGGATTTAATTTGATTCTTGGACAAGATTGCTTCAGTATTCTGTGACTGGTGCTGGAGTTTGAGTAACCACTTCTTCCTTATTCCTTGTGTCACAATGCTCTTACTTGCTGCTTTTCCAGGAAGATTTTTGGGGTTTTAGACATTTGTTTAAAAATTCCTCCCCCCAACAGTTTTTAAGTGAGAATCATTTCATGTGTTTGAAGGGCTGTGGAGCAGAATATTGACAATTTCTTGTGAAGTTCAAGGTGCTAACTAGCTCTAAGATACTGCTGACAGCTCTTCAAAATGTGCTGGTTTATTCCTTGCTTAATATACTTGATTTCCGTTTCAGCACCTCAGCCATGTCTCTCTTATATGAATGTGTGAACACAGTAATAGCAGGTGAGAACTGAAACTTGGAACCTAGAAAAAAAACGTGATGAACTTTGTCATCAACCAACACCATCTGTAAACCTTTTTTCTTTAACTTAATGGATTTTATAATAGAATAAGTCTCCTGGCAAACTTTGTGTCACTGTGGGGCTGAAATCCTTTGTTGTCAATGGGTAAGGCACAGTGACTACAGCTGTGTTGTGTTTGCTGAAGGCTGAAACCAAGCACAGACAATGGGATTATTTATATGCAAGCTCCTAAATGTTGCTACAACTACAAAATTTACCAGCAGCAATAGAATTAAAACAAGAGTGATGTCTCTTTGCCAAGTTTTCTTATGTGATGATGGATCAGACTTTTTTTTTAAATTTTGCAGCTTAAAAATGGGGTGTAATTCCTTAGAGGAGGCAGTTGGAGTTACTGATTGGCAGTTTCTGTTTCTGGGGAAGGGGTATGAACTCTATAACTGGGAGGGTGAAAGAAAATAAAGGCAAAAAGGGATAACACAGTATTGCAGCTCAGGCTTGGCACTTTTCCTATCCGAGTGTGGAGTAGAGGGTTATTGACATTCACAGTTTGTCTGTCTGTCTCCTGGGGGTACTTTGGATAATAGTGCAGAACTTGCTGTGCTGGGTCAGTTCAGAGAGGGAGGAGAGATCTGTCACTCACTGTGTATTCCTTCAGGGAAATGAGGTGTCATGATGGGAGGGAAAATAACACTGAGAGTAATTCCATTGTGGCTGAGAGAGGCCTTCACTGAGATCCAGTGGGGTCATCCTGTGGGTAGAGGGGGAATTCACCCACCCAGGACACCTCAGGGATGATGATGTCTGACTCAGAGCCAGCAAATGAGCCCTGAAACAGCAGAGGAGCACCTGGCAGCTGCCGGCTCTGGAGATGACAGTGTCCAGCACAGCTTCCCTGCAGGGCAGTGTCCAGCACAGCTTCCCTGCAGGGACAGAGGGCAGCACGTGGCACCTGCTCAGCCACAGCTGGGTTTGGCTTGGCTGTGCTGTGCCAGCAGCAGTTACCAGGGTGAGCCCACCTCTTCTGCAGTGGGGCTATGTGCTGCCAGAGCTTTCAAATGTCCCATGTAATCAACAATGGCTGGCTTGATAAAAGCTCCAATCTAATCACATTAAACTCCAGGATCTCTTGCTGCATCCCATTGCATTAGGAAAGTGCACAATTAAAAATTCAGCTGTACAGTAGCTGCTGACATATTTACAGCCTTGACTGCTATGTGATGTCAGTGAAATAAACCTTAGTGAGAGCAAAGAAGAGCAGCTTGGACCTGGCTGTTGCAGCTGTTTCCACCTTTACACTTCTTTTTTCCTGCCCTCTTACTATTACTGTTATGGTATATGAAACTATAAGTTCACGTCACAACCTTCTCTCCTCCCTCCAGACCCCCGAAAGTCCAGGCTAACAGACAAACAATGATCTGGCACCTTTCCCTGAGAGCTGAGCTAGGTGTGAACTATCAGGTGTTGTCGTTGCAGTCACTCACAGCACAGAAATACTGACTGGAATTTGTGCTTCTGTTTCAGTTCTGATCTCTCTGTCCTCGGGGATGCCCAACCACAGCGCCAGCATCCAGGTGGGACCCCGAGCTTGGGGGGTTGCTTGTTCTGCTCTGCTGTGGGACCCCAAGGGCCAGGGGAAAATGGGCTTGTGTTCCTTTGCCAGAAGTCACAGCAGTAGCTCCCTGTAGTGCTCTCACTGTGCAACCCTGCAGACTGAAGCATTTCCTATATAAATTCTCCTACTTAATTCACTCTAAAATGCAGAGTTTGAGAGTTTTCTCTTTATTCATCTCCTGCTATCAATACAGTCATACAGAGATTCCTTTTGTTTGGAAATCTGTTAATGCAACAAAACCCTCTCACCTGGAGACCTCAGGTCTTGGTCAGATCCTTCCTTGTGTGTTGAGTAAACTTCATGAAGACTTATTTTAATTAAGACCTGTAATAAACATGACGTGGTCTTTTTTTCCAGCTTTGTGTTCAGAAGTTGAGGATATTGATAGAAGATTCTGACCAGAACTGTAAGTATGGTGCTTGTCTTCATGAAGCTGTTGGCCCCCAAGCACTGGGGAGATGCTGCAGCATCAGAGGGGTTGTAGTGCCTGGTCTGCTGTAAACAATTGCTGGGGGGTTTAATATGGAAATAATTTTTGATGGTGAGCACTTCTTTGTAATAATATTTTCAAAAACAAATAACAGCAATTATTACTGCTGTTTGTGGTCTTGTAAATCTAAAACAATTCTTTCCATGCTCTGGGATTTCCCTTTTTGTAGACTGGCTGCTTGGAAAGCAGCGATGGCTATTTTCAGCAGAGTGTGCGTAATAGTAAAATGCAAGAGTGTTGACTTATTTTAGTCACTACAAAGAATACTGGGAAATTTTTCTTTTGTGCAGCTCTTTCTCCTGCCATCTGAATTTTTCCCCTTGAGAACAGGACTGTTAGACACCAATCTTCAGTGCTTTTAAAGCTGTGTTCACCTCAGGATGCCTATTCTCAAACCCCAGCATTTCTATTTATTAAATAGATATTTTTGAATCAGTGATAAAACTTGAGGTGCAGGAAGACCCTGATGAGGGCTATGTATGTAATTACTTGTCTTTCTATGGGGTTATGACATTAAAGACTGTTTAATTAAAGTTTGTGATGCACCATTCTCAAAAATGCTTTTCTTCATCACAGATTTTTATTCAAGTGTTTCAATACCAAGTGCTTCTGCTGAAACCAGCTTTAAGATTTCATGCTCAGCACAAAACAGTGTTTCTATATTTGGAAAGAAGTTTTATTTTGTCTTTCACAGTGAAGTACCTGGGACTGTTGGCTATGTCCAAAATCCTGAAAACGCATCCTAAGTCAGTTCAGTCTCATAAGGATCTCATTCTCCAATGTTTGGATGACAAAGATGAGTCCATCCGACTCAGAGCTTTAGATCTCCTCTATGGCATGGTATGTTCCTATATTTATTTCCTCTTCAACCCTCCGACCCTTTAGGAAGGTGATGTTTAATGAAAACGTGCAATTTTCTCTGCCCACTCCACAGCAGACTTTTGATAACAACTCTCATATCTTTTCTGGCACTTAGGACAAGTAAAACATCTGGCTCAGCATGAGGGCTTTAAAACTTCTGATTCAGACTGGATGGAGTTTCTCAGTTCAGGCCCTGTTGGAAATCGCCCATTTTGAAATCCATTCCATTGGATGTTACTGACTCCTAAAATTGTTTCAGTCATAAGCAAAAATGTTTCAAACTCTTAAACTTTCTAATCTGGCATTAAAAGATTCACTTTCTCTTGAATTTCTGTATTGCTGATAGTAATTCTGATCCTCAGCTCTCCCACAGCCAAGGTCTTCACAGAATCAACTGGGTTGGAAAAAAACTTGGAGATCATCAAATCCAACCTTAAGACCTAAAACCACTTGTCAACCAGGCCATGGCACTAAGTGCCACATCCAGTCTTTTCTTAAACACCTTGTATACTTGTGCTGGCTCTTTAACTAAAACATTGAATAGTAATAAACAGGTTCATTTTTGGATTGGGGCCTACAGAGGTGGTTCTGGTTTCTTGTTAACATGATGTGAGTCCAGCAAAGAGCCAGCAGCTGTTTGACTGGAACTGGAAGGACTTGGCTGTATAGAAAAGTAGTTGGACCCTTCACCACCTCTTTAACAGGTCTCCAAGAAGAACTTGATGGAGATTGTGAAGAAACTGATGATTCACGTGGACAAAGCCGAAGGGACGACGTACCGAGATGAGCTGCTGACCAAAATCATAGACATCTGCAGCCAGTCCAATTATCAGTACATCACAAACTTTGAATGGTCAGTGCTTTCAGCTGCCGGCTTGGAGCTCATCACGGAGGTAATGCAGGATTGCCCTCTGATCCATCCCTTTCCGTAGGTACATAAGCATCCTGGTGGAGCTGACCCGGCTGGAAGGCACGAGGCACGGGCACCTGATCGCAGCCCAGATGTTGGACGTGGCCATCCGAGTGAAAGCCATCCGCAAGTTCGCGGTGTCCCAGATGGCCATGCTGCTGGACAACGCCCACCTCATTGCCAGCAACACCCAGAGGAACGGCATCTGTGAGGTGCTCTATGCTGCTGCCTGGATCTGCGGGGAGTTCTCCGAGTAAGTGCAGACAGAGCCTGGTGTGCTCTGAGTGGCAGCTTTTGGGCGAAGATTTTGGTCACTGAAATGTGTTTTTGAGAGAAGAGTGGTTCAGAGTATGTACCTTAATGCCACCAAAGTGATAGCTTTTCTCTTGCCCCCTCACACCATCAACTCCTCAGTTCTTTCTAGCCAAGACATTTTTAACTATCTGGTCATTCTTCCTGTCTCTCCAGCCTTGCCCACTCATGCAGGAAGCCATAGTAGTGAATCATAGAATCCCAGAATATTCTGAGTCAGAAGGGACCCTCAGATATCATCGAGTTTAACTCCTGGCCCTGCACAGACACCCCAACAATCCCACCCTGTCCCTGAGAGTGCTGCCCAAACACTTCCAGAGCTTTGGTGGCCTTGGGGCTGGGACCATTGCCTGGGGAGCCTGGGCAGTGCCCAGCACCCTCGGGGGGAAGAACCTTTCCCTGAGCTCCATCCCAAGCCCTGACACAGCTCCAGCCGTTCCCTGGGCTCCTGTCCCTGTCCCAGAGCAGAGCTCAGCCCCTGCCCCTCCGCCTCCCCTCGGGAGGAGCTGCAGCCCCCGAGGAGCCTCCCCTCAGTCTCCTCTGCTCCAGCTGGACGAGCCAAGTGCCCTCAGCTGCTCCTCAGACCCTTCCCCAGCTCCGTGTCCCTCCTTTGGACACTCTCCAACAGCTTTGGATCCTTCTGATCTTGTAGGTATAAGCTGTAGATCTTAAGACATTGAAGGAACTCTTTAATCATTAAGGTCCATCCCCATTTCTATTATAGGGAACATGTCCAGTCGCCATGTTTGAATTAATTCTTTCTCTCCTCCCTGTTTTGCCCTTGTTAAAAGGTTTTTGCAGAGCCCCATCTTCTTGGGAATTAAAAGTTGTCATCTTTTTGCTCAAAATTTTTCAGTACCCGCAGTAGCACAATTTTTAATGTTCTTGTACCAATATGGTTTTTTAGCTTCAACAGATGTTGTTATGTCTCGGTTGTGCAGATACAGTTGTTCCCCAGCTTTTTTTCTGGTAGATTGGACAGGTGTGGTACTGTAGTCTCCTCTTATCCCAGCTGGTTTGGTGTCTCCTTACAATTCCCACTCTGAACACTGGCTCCAGTTTAAATTCACACTGTAGGTGTGATATTGAGGGATTGCTGGTACAGCTCAGGTCTTCATTTTCTTAAAGTTGTACAGAGAAAACTGCAGATGAAGAAGTAAGAGAATATACTCCTCTTTTCCAGTGTGATCACATTTTCACTTAGAAAGTGATCACATTTTTACTTAGCTTTCAGTTTTTAATAGTTCAGTAACTTTTTTGTGCATCTTCCATGTAGTTGTGAGCAGATAATTTTGAGTAAGAGCATGAGATTTGTTAAAACAAAGTGCTGCAATCTGTATTCCTTTGTGTGTTAAGCACTGCTTGCTGGATTTTATTTTTGCTGCCTTTCTCTGTGCACTCTGTCCTTACAGACACCTCGAGGAAGCAAACCAAACCCTAGAAGCAATGTTGAGGCCTAAAGTTACAACTCTGCCAGGCCACATCCAGGCTGTTTACGTGCAGAACATGGTGAAGCTCTATGCATCCATCCTGCAGCAGAAGGAGCAGGCTGGGGAAAAGGAAGCAGCTCAGGAAATTACACAGCTGATGATTGAGCGCCTGCCTCAGTTTGTGCAGAGTGCAGATCTGGAGGTTCAGGAGAGGGTAAGAGAACAAAATGACTTTGGGATTTATCATGGGAAGTCTTGGAGCAGGTCTGTGGTTCTCTGTGGTCATGCACATTTTCTATAAGCTGTTATCAGTGACGAGGCCCAGATCTTACTGCAGTTTGATGCCATCTCTGAAGGCTGCCAGCAAGATCTTTGCTCAAAACAATTTAATTTTAAAATCATTCAGGCACGTAAGGGCACAAAAAGGACCTAGCTAAAAGAGAGGCTTAATAAGGACTTTTTACATTTGCTCCAAACCTGCAGTTTATGCTGCTTCTCGTAATTCCCTTAATGGAGTAAAACACTTACCTTCTGCTGACTTCAGTTGATTTGTTTGGTTCAGCTTGTTAAATATTACTCTGAAACTACTTCTGCATTTGTTTTTAGGCTTCTTGCATCTTGCAGCTAATAAAATACATTCAGAAGCTACAAGTAAAAGAAGTTCCTGTAGCTGAGGAAGTGATAGCCCTGTTTGCTGGTGAGCTGAACCCTGTGGCTCCTAAAGCACAGAAGAAAGTCCCTGTTCCAGAGGGGTAAAGTTCCTTCTCTCTCCCAAACCCTCATTTAAACTTTAAATAATAAAGCAAAGCATATGATGAGACACTGAAATACTCAGGGGTACTGAGTCAAGCTGTTTGTTTGCTGCAATTCTTCCCAGCCTGGACCTCGATGCCTGGATCAATGAACCTCCATCAGACAGTGAGTCTGAAGATGAAAAGCCCAAAACAATATTTCATGAGGAGGAACAAAGGCATTCCAGACACAGACAGCCAGAAATAGATGAAGAGGAACTGGCCAGAGTGAGTGAATGTTAAAATGCTTTTCCCTACATAATTCAGTAGTAATCTAAGTGGTGCTGGAGCAGTGGGGGCTGTTGTGGATTCTCCACGTAGCCAGGGAGCCGTTCTGCTCTCCACGGCTCAGGGAAGCTGATCATTGATGTGAGCTGATGGTCGTGAACTTCAGCAGCTTCTGTGAATGGCTGTAACATGACTGTTCTCAGCAGTGATCCCACCTTTCCTGCCTCTGACTTCTGGTTTCACAGAGAGAACTTGTTATACAAATCTTTACTTCTTCCTTTCCTTGCAGAAATGAAAACAGAAATGTTCCAATTGCCATCAAAAAGAGATGTCCGGGAAGTTATTATCTCTAAAAGCAAAGAAGGGTGTTCTAAGGAGTATTAGTTATAGTATCAGATAGAATGGCTTGGCTTGGGAGGGACCTTAAAGCTCATCTCATTCTGCCCTCTGCCATGGGCGGGGACACGTTCCACTATCCCGGGGTGCTCCAAGCCCTGTCCAACCTGGCCTTGGACACTTCCAGGGCTGGGAATTACTAATGGTACTTGCAGTTCTCTCCTAGTATGTCTGGTAACTCAGAACTGCTTTACCACACACAAGCTGCTCTGCTCTAGTCTTTTCACAGTAGTTATGTATTGTTCCAAAAATGCGGGGAGATTTTGTTTTGCACTTTGGTGTCTTTTATCTCTTTGCTTACAAACAAACATTGTAACTGCAAATCCTGTTTTGCTTTTAGCGTCGAGAAGCCCGGAAACAAGAACAGGCAAACAACCCATTTTATATTAAAAGCTCTCCTTCCCCTCAGAAGGTGAGTCTGAATTGCAATATCTCGCTGGCCTCTGCTATCACTGTGTGAGGGCTCCCTGAGTGTCAGAGCTGCAGCCTCCTCTGGGACATTCTGATATTTCACCTGCAGTTCTGACCACTTTATAATGTGTGGACTGGAGTGGCTGCCTACAACTGTTCTTATAACTCCCATTTGTGTTGAGAATCTCCTGAGTGACCTGATACCCCCAGAGCAGCTAGTGAGAGTCTGTGCAGTTTGTCCCAGCCCTGGGTGATGGCAACATTCACATCCCCAGGCACCTCACTCAGAGCCCTGCAGAGGAGGGTGACCCTGGAACACACACTGTGTTTTGTGGATCAGAAAGTTGTTGGGGTCTCTGAACACCTTTTTCAGGGAAAGCACTTCCTTTATTCTCTCTGTATCTGAAGGACAGCCCCATGTTCCTCAACTCCAGTCTCCAAATTTATCTTCTGAAGTGGCAAGTTATTAGCAATAAAACACAAACCAAAAATTCTTCAGAGAGCTGCAGTAATTCTTCAGGGCAGTAGTGGGGTTAAAAAACTGTAGCTAAGAGTAGGGTCCCTTATAATGGTTATCAACTGGCTTTAAAACACACTCTGCTACCACACAGGATTAGTAACAAGCTGTTCCATTCCTATCCTTTAAAATGTTCACTTGAGGGATTGAACTGCTTGATGTTTTGTATTGTGTCTATTTACAGAAATTCATGCTGGCAGTGCTCAGAACGTAACAAATCTTTCTTTTCCCAGCGATACCAAGACACTCCAGGGGTGGAACATATTCCTGTGGTCCAGATCGACCTTTCTGTCCCATTAAAAGTTCCAGGTAAACACAGCTAATCTTTAAAATTGATTAAAGAAATTCAGTTGAGCTAAAGTCCTAATTCCTTCTTAGGAATTCCACCTGAGGTTTTGAAGGGCAAGGAACACACTTGCATTAGAGTCTTAAATATATCTCCTTAATTTACATTTGGAAATAGTACTTTGCAGTCTGAGTTCCTTTCAAGGTAATATTAAAAATAATTCTGTGATTAGGAATATCGTGCAGCCAAGTCTGAAAGGTGTAGAGTGACCACTGTTCTGTGTGGGAACAGTCACCTTGAAAATATCTTTGAGGTCTGATGGAGGTGGTCAGGAGAGGTTAATAGAATCTAATGGTAGAGATACTATTTGAATGTCTTGTTTCAATTATCAAAAGGTAGTTGTGTATCTAAGGAGTGGTTGGACACAGCACTGAAAAGCTGTTGATAAAGTGCCTTACATTGCAAGAGGTGAGTTCTAAGTGCAAATATTTAAGGCTTTTTCCAAAAGCTGTCAATACAGCAGCAATGTCACCAATTCTCCTTAAAATCTCATTGTTTGGATGCTCCTCGTAATGCAATTAATGCTGCCAAGAATCAGGGAGCAGGACTAAGCTCTGTCCTGTTTCTTGAGAGGTGGAGTGGACAGCAAAGCTGGTGCTTGAGGGGCTGTGTGTGAGGTGGTGTGGATCCGGCTGGCTCTGGGAAGGTGGAAGCAGGGCTCACTCCTAACATGGTGTTTCAGTATTCAGTCCATGTGCCCTGTACCTGAAAGCAGCTTGGCTTTCCCCACAGGAATGCCCATGTCAGACCAGTACGTGAAACTGGAAGAAGAGCGAAGGCATAAACAGAAACTAGAGAAAGACAAGAAAAAGAAAAAACAGAAAAAGGAGAAGAGAGGGAAACACCATCGCCACAACTCCCTGCACACGGAGAGTGAGGAGGACATTGCTCCAGCTCACCACGTCGACATCATCACAGAGGAGATGCCAGAGGTCAGTTCCTGTGTTGGGGTCTGGGATTAATATGTGTGCTGCTCTTGAGAGACTTTTGCCCCCACAACTGCAGCCAAGTCTGTAGTGTGGCAGTTCCAGAGCTGTGCTGTCTTGCAGAGCTGTTTCAGAAATGACTGAGATGATCCCAGGCTGTTATTTGCAGGGGGAGAAATTACTGTCTTTTTTTTTTTTCCACAAAAAGACAAAAATTGCCACTGAAGCTATTAAAAAAATCAAACCAATGAAACAATGTTCATCCCTGCTTTAAAAGTAACACTGTTCAAATAGCATTTATTATGCTCTGCTGCTTCACTTTGACAGTAACTTGCTGTCTAGTCAGCAGCTTTGCAGCTGATGATAATTAATTGCAGATGCTAATGATGTCATCTGTATTTGTTTCTAAAATTTCCTTTAATCAAAACTGAACAGCAGCAATTCAAATCTTGCAGTTTATGAAGAAAGGGTTTCTGGTCTAAATTAATCTTGTAACTGGATGCTGCATTGAAGTGCATTGTTCCTGTAACTTACTGTGCTTGGCTGCAGCTGGCCTGGTCCAGGGCTCACAGGCTCAAAAAATTTAATTTGTGTGGTGTTAAGCTTGAGTTTGAAAATTGCTGGTCGTTTGCTTCCTCAGTGAATGTCTCTTTACCTCTCCTGCAGAATGCTTTGCCCAGTGATGAAGATGACAAAGATCCCAATGATCCCTATAAGGCACTTGACATAGATCTGGATAAGTAAGTGGCAGTTCTGTATGTGAATTCTCTGAGTTGCTAACGGGAATGCCTGAGGGCAGGGCTGGGGCTGAGCAGGCAAAGGCACTGCAGGCTAGAGGGGGAAAGGCTGAAGTCTCTCCCCATGGCTTTGATGAAACCTCAGGTGCTCATCCAGCTTGGGCTCCCACTGCAGCTTGGATGGTAAAACCTCAACTCCTGAGTATGGGAGAGGTTTGGGAGGGGCAGGGGAGTCACTCCCTGTAGTGTGACTGAAGGAGTCTGGAAGCACAGGCAGTGTCACTGGATCAAGTGTGGGATAATCTGAGGTTTGGGTGTCCCACTGTCTCTGCCGTGACCTGTGCTGGCACTGAGTGTGACCTGTGTCCATCTGTCCCCCTCAGAACCTCTGTGTCCATGGCAAGCCTGTGTTGTGATCACTGACCAGTAACACCCAGGCTGTCCCACCCCGTTGCCCTGTGGCCTTTCAGTGTGGTCCCACTGTTTTAAAGTGTTGTTCTGACGTGACTGAGTGAGCTGCATGTCACACCTGTGACCAGGCTGGTCCCCACCCAGCTGCTGGGGCTGCTCCAGTGCCAGCACTTCGAGCCCCTGCATCCACCTGACCATGAGCACTGTGCTGTTCAGTATTGCACATGGAGATTGGTTTGGATTTTCTTTTAGTTGCTGTTTTACAAAATCACCATGCTAAAAAATAATTGCTGGTTTGTGGTCCAGGGATGCCTCCTGTAAAGTTTGGAAGACTGTGCAGGCCCATGTGGCTGTGTGTAGGATCTCTGCCTTCCTCTGATACTTGAGGGTCTGTGCCTTTCTTTATAGTTCCAAATTTATAGGGCTTTGGCCCCTCAGTACCTTGTGAAAAAGTGTTGTAGCATTTTTAAAAAGTGAATAAAACAGTTTTTCTGAAAAACTTCCTTTTTTCACAAGCCAGTCAGAGTCTGCAGGGACAAATGTATAAAAGGAAATTAATTTCTGACTGTTGCCCCTGTATTTGCATGGTGATCCTCACCAGTGTTGGGCACACCCAGCAGAGCAGGTCCTGGGTGCTGTGCTCCAGGAGGCATCCAGGACTGTTGGATTGTTCCATCCATTCCCTCCCCTCTGCCATGAGTGCTGTGCTCTCCTGTCACGGTTTCTCATGTCTGTGTCCTCTCTCTTTCTTTCTGTGCTTGCACTGCTCTGTCTGTCACGCTCACACGCAGTCTGGTTTCAGGGAAGCCTTCCAGGTAAGAATATCTCCTCAGTGTTGACCTTTGTCAGGTTGGTTGATTTTGGACAGTGTAAGTCCTTGAAGGGTGGTGGAACTGTTGAAATCAGTGACACTCACATTTGTGTGAGTCTGTTTTGTCACTGGTGTTCAGCACCAATGCTGTGCCTGTACAGATGTATCTGAAATAGTAAAAGATGAGGCCTTTTTGCTGTTCAATCTTCCCTCAGTGTCTGAAAGTGAAAAATTAATTGGTTCTGGTTCTTAATGCAATATGAGCAAAAAACACTGAGGCAGTTGAGGCCATTAGAAATCTTCCTGAACTGGTGTTTGCGGTGCCAATGTGAAAATTAACATTAAATAAAAGCTAAGAAACAGAAGAAGATGCAGTTGGTGAAATTCTTCCTGATTTTTGGAAATGTTTGACAAGAATGAGAGAAATTCTTGTGGTGGTTTTTTCCCCAAGTAGTGGATTTAGGATGCAGTGTAAATATGAACTGCTATTGGTGCTTTTTGGAAACAGGTGTCTGAAGTTACATTTAACTTCTAAAATGTGATACTAGAGTAGAAATTCATAGTGTAAACTTCCAAAATAAAAATGACTTAGCATAATTCCCAACTGAAGTAACCTATTCATCAAGAACAACCAAACCCCACACCCTTCAAGGGCTGTTGGAGCCATGCTGGCATTCCCCTGCTCGAATTTCCACTCTGTTGGAAATGCTGTTCCACATCCTTGCTTTGCCTTGGAGAGGGATTCCATGGAAACACAGCGTAACCCTACATGGAGCTGTTCTTCTGTGGGTGTTACTCAGCCTTCAAGCCTCTAGCTGGCACCTTTAAGAGTTAAACAGCAAGACCTTGGCTCTCAGTCACCTTCCAATTGTTTCCTCTGACTCCTAACCCACAAGGGCAATATCTGCAGTTGAATAAATAAACTCCAGGTACAGAACTGTGCACTGATTTCAGGTTTGGGGGCCCAGCTCCCTAAAAATAAAGCACACCTTGTCTTGGACAGATCATCTGGCTGAGGGAGGCTGTTTGCAGGGAGTAATGGGCTCTTTCTTTTCAAGACCCTTAGCAGACAGTGAGAAGCTGCCAGTGCAAAGACACAGGAATGTTGAGACCCTGAAGACACCAGACTCAGAAGTTCCCCTAGTAGAGAAAAAGAGCAAGAAACCCAAAAAGAAGGAAAAGAAACATAAAGAAAAAGAGAGAGAGAAAGGAAAGAAGAAAGAGAAAAAGGTGGTAGAGGAGGAGGAGGAAGAAGAAGAAAAAAAGGTAATTCTCCAAGACTTGCATTATTTTAGCTACTGCTTTTATTTATTGCTGAGTTCAGTTTGTTGCTTAGGAACAGTCACATTTGACAGTTCAAACAGCTGAATGCATTCAACCTTTATTTCCTTAAATTTTTACAACTGTAGCAGCAGGTATTTAAAGATTTCTGTTAATAAAAATAACATTAACTTAGCCTCATGAGTTAGCAGAATTCAGCTTACTGCAGCCTACACAGCAGATCTGCCAGAGCTCGCATGGAAGCTGAGTTTGCTGATATTTTGTCTGTTCTCCAAGTGGGGAACTCCTTAGCAAAATATCTGGAACTCGTGTTGTGAGTGTCGTTTGTTCTGCATCCTGTCTCCCATGTACTTCAGAACCTTTCACTTATAAACCCTGCCATTAGCTGTCAGTTACTCTCAGGATTTGAAGTATCCTCCTGTTAACCCCCCTGCAGAGCTACACCTTCCTTTTGCACTGCAGCCCTTGGAATGCCGGGGATACCCTGGTGTGGGGGTGCTGGGCAGCTGCTGGCAGCTGGGCCTGGCTTTGGAAGTGCTCAAAGACTAAAGTGAAGCTCCTGGGTGTGTTTGCTCCTAAATGTGTCACAGCATCTGTGCATGGGGAGCATTCTAGAGTGCTGCATTGCCATGGGAACTTAAGGTTTTGATTTAATTGTTATAGAGTCACAGAATCCCAGACTGGTTTGGGTTCAAAGGAACCTTAAAGTCCATCCAGTCCCACCCCCTGCCATGGGCAGGGAACACCTTCCACTGTCCCAGGCTGCTCCAAGCGCCGTCCAGCCTGGCCTTGGGCACTGCCAGGGATCCAGGGGCAGCCCCAGCTGCTCTGGGCACCCTGTGCCAGGGCCTCCCCACCCTCCCAGGGAACAATTCCTCCCCAATATCCCATCCAGCCCTGCCCTCTGCCACTGGGAAGCCATTCCCTGTGTCCTGTCCCTCCATCCCTTGTCCCCAGTCCCTCTCCAGCTCTCCTGGAGCCCCTTTAGGCCCTGCAAGGGGCTCTGAGGTCTCCCTGGAGCCTTCTCCAGGTGAGCTCTCCAGCCTTTCCTCATAGGACAGATGTTCCAGCCCTTTGATCTTTTTGGTTTGGTTTCCTTTTGTTGTTGTTGTTGGGGGGTGTTGGGGTTTTTATTTGATTTTTAAGAAAGATATAAAAACAATGATAATGGGGGTTTTTCTCCTAAAAATCAGGGGGAAGACTTAGATTTCTGGCTCTCCACTGCTCCACCAGCTGCTCCCACTCCCCAGCCACAGGTAGGAATCTTCCCCCATCAGAGTAAACTTCTCTGGTTATTTATTGCCTGGGAGCTGTGCAGGAGTGCTGTGTCATGCTGCAGCAGGGAGGGGAACATCAGCTTCATCTCCTCAACTTCCTGCTGGAGAGCAGGGATGTTGTGTCTGCCCAGTTCATAGACTGGAAGACTTCAGGCTCATTCTGTGCAGATCAAGGAGTACAAATAGAAATACAGATGCAGCTCCAGGCTTGGTTGATTTTGTTATTGATGGGTATAATGTTACACAGTTGTATGGTTTTATTTCCCAGTATGAGGTAGACCCTAGCAACATTAATAGACATGAGAGACAGAGTTTGAAAGAAAAATTCTCATGAATTTTGATGGGAAATTCTAGAGGAAGAGACAAGGAATATAAGGGGATGGATTCCTTGGAGGATATATTTTGAATTGTGTCCTCAGGTGATCATATTTGCTGGGTTTCAGAGGCATAAAATGAAAGCCTTGATACCATGTTAGCCTAGTGTCATTTCTGAAATAACAGTTGTGAGGAGTTGTCACTGTTGAGTTTCTTTTGTGGGATTGGGTCGTTCCAGCTGCTTTCCACAAGTGTCATAATCCGTCTGCTCATCTCCTCAGAGCGAGCCTGGAATGGGCACCGCTGTGGTGGCTGAACCTCAAGAGGTAAAAAAAGAAGAAAGGGAAGAGCAAGATGAGGAGGAGGAGGAGGATGAAGGAAAGGTAAGTGGGTTAAATTAAGAGGAAATTGCCTCAAGTTGCACCAGGAGAGGTTTAGATGAGAGATTAGGAAAGATTTTTTTTTTTAATGGAAAGGATTGTCAGGCATTGGAACAGCCTGCCCAGGGCCAGTGGTGAAGTCACTATCTCTGAAAGTTCAAAAATCCTGTGGATGTGGCACTTGAGGACATGGTTTGGTGGTGGTGCAGGGCTGATGGTTGGACCTGGTGGTCTTAAAGATCTTTTCCAACCTTCACAATTCTGTGGTTCTTTGAAGTTGCTGTCACCCTTCAGCCATATTCTCCTGCTGTCTCAAATTCCTTAAAAAGCAGCACACAGGAATTAGCAGCAGCATCTGTTCAGTGCAGTGACCACCTGCAAATGTTGCATCCTTGAGGAGCTCTAAACACCTCGTGGTGAGAAGTTTGGTTGTTCCCTGAGCCAAAGTCAGGTCCCAGTTAAAGTTGAGCTTCCACGCAGTTGGAGAGATTTGGCCTTAGGCTGTTCCCAGGCTGCTTTGAGATAAGGTATTGGCAGCTGGGTGGGGGGCAGGGTTTACTGGGACTCCACACTGAATTACTTGTGGGATTTAAGGAATGGTAGCTCTGTTTTGGGTTCTGCAGTAAAGGGAAACTTTGCTCAGTCCAGGAAGTGCAGAGAGCGAGGGTCTGGAGTTGGAAGTGTGGTAGAGGGGTCATGGCTAGAAATCGAGGGTTTCTTTAAGGGTTTATTGTAGTTTCTTGTTCTTCTTGGTAGAAATCCTCCAAGCATAAGAAGAAAAAGCACAAGAAAGAGAAAGAAGAGAAATCAAAGGATAAAAAGAAATCCAAAAAGAAGAGCCATCACGGCGAGGAGGAGCCCCCAGAGTCAGTGCAGAACGGGACACTAGAGGATGAGCCACTACCAGTGAGTAGCTGTCCCCAGGCGTGGGGACAAGGCAGAGCCTGACTGGTTTGGAGGGAGGACAGTGCCAGCCCTTCTCAGAGGCATTAGTTCTAGAGTGACTGTGATTTCTCTCTTGTTTTACAGCCCATGTCCAGTTACCGCCTTCTTGCTGAAAACCCGTACATTAAAATGGTGAGTTTGGGGTGTTCTGTTCCAAATGTTGTCTCTGTGTTCCCTAAGAGAGGGGAGACCCTGGGGATGGTGTAGTTACTTTATGTAGCCGTCACGTAACTGAAGGACTGTTTCAATCCCAGGAGGTAGAACTATAACCAGGCTCCATTTCCTTTCCTTTGGGTGTCCCACTTTAATTTCCAAGTTGGTATTTTCCCAATCCTTAGCTGATCACCAGTGTGTTTCTGTAATCCTCTAGCTATACCAAATTACCTCCCTTTTGAACCTGGTTTTATCCCCATGCTGTGTTCTGTTCCTTGAAGTTTCTGACTCTTTCCTGTGACATTTTTCCCTTCGTTTGCAGACCTATGATATTCAAGGAAACCTCCAGAATGACAGCCAAGTTACTGTGTCTGTTATCTTTGAGAACAAAAGCACTAGCTTCCTTAAGAGCATGGAACTGAATGTCCTGGACTCTCTCAACACTAAAATGCTCCGACCAGAAGGATCATCAGTACACGATGGGATACCTGTGCCCTTCCAGCTCCCCCCTGGTATGCACAGCTTTGCACAGGGCTCTTGGAGTGTGGCTGGCCCTGCACTGCCCTCCTGTGGGAAGAGCTGCTTGAACTTCTTGCTGTTTTCCAGAAAAACATCTCTGGGTATTCCTGGGCTTTCCCACGGTTCCTTGGAGAGGATAAGCCTTCTCCCAGTATTGCTGTGATGCAGGTGGTTCTGCACAGCAAGAGCAAAGCCTTAATCTAGGGCTGGGAATCCAAATGTCTGAGTTCCTTTTCCAGGTGCCTGCAGCCTGGCACACCTTTGACTACAGGAGTCCAAAATTCATTGTGTTTGCTGTGAGATTTAAAATGAAACAAGGTGATAGGTTTGTGAAGCATTAGAATCCACTCTGGATTTATTCTGGAGCTCTTGTCCCACTGTTTGAATGGCAGAGGCCTTATGCAGCGAAGGTTTGTGGTAAGGATGTGTAAGGAGGGGAGCTGAGGCCTCCAGAAGTATTAAGCACAGAAATGAAGGATTATGGTTTTGTACAGGCCACAGTAGTACAGCCAAATCAGTGAACTTCTCTGAATTTCTTTTCCATCACCAAGGAGTTAATTTGAATCCTGAAACAGCTCACAGAGGGCTGGAGTGGCCGCAGCGTGCATTTCAATCCCCCATGAAGAGCACTGGGGTATTTGCTTGGATTTTAAATCTGTATAAGGCAGTTCTTGACACAGGCTTGTATATTAAAAAGAAAACATAGAAACATTAGAGTTCAAATTAGCTCTGAAAGCTACTCTGAAATGTTTATAATATAATTTCCAGTTATGCAAATAGTTTAAATATGTGACACTGTGACACTTTGCCCAGGCACTTGCTCAATAACCTCCACCAAATGCCAGCTCCTGTTGCTGCTTCTGAGAGCCCCAACTGCTGTAACACTGTTGACTCACCACAGCAATTGTGTGTAGAGCTCTCTTCCAACTCAAAGAATGTCAAACTTGGTTCAAAAATAGTCTGCACATTAGTCAGTTTATTCTAACCATTACTTAGATCTGGAAACCATGTTCTGTCCTGACTTTTTCCTCTCCTCTCTTCACACTAGGAATCTCGAATGAAGCCCAGTTTGTGTTTACACTTCAGAGTATTGTTATGGCTCAGAAGTTAAAAGGAACACTGTCCTTTATAGTCAAAGTAAGTGCAGCTCTCAGCTGCCTCTGCTTCCTTTGGAACTGCGTCAGGGAGCCGGACTCGGGTGGGAAGCTCTGCTCTCGAGCTTTTTTTAGGCATCATTTCATCCCTGCTGCACCAGCCCGTTCTGTGAGGAACATTTTCACATGACATCTTGTGCAAAGAGTGCCCCCAATCCTGCGTAAGCACGTCCTAGATTGTCATTCCTGGCAGTGTGTGAGCAAGGCAGCCTGAACGTGTGCCACATTGTCAGCTAGAAAATCACACTGAGCTGCTGGGGAGGGGAGGGATGGAACCAGGGTCTGCTCCTTCTGATCTCAGTTATCCAGGGACTGGTTGGACACTGCAGCCTAGTACAAGGCTGGAAAACAAAAATAAGGATTAGATGCAGTTTTTAAGAGTGGAAACCTAGACCAAGAGTGAGGTCAGTGGAAGGCATTGTTTAATAAGTATTGAGCTGGATAAGACTGTGTGGGTTTCTGATGTTATTTCAGTACTGTTACTATTGAAAGAGCTGCGTGAACAGCTCGAAGGAAATGAATGGAGACAGTTGTGGCTACTCCTGAGTCAGCCATTATCTCTATTTTAAGGATTTCTTAAAAATAGCTTGCTAGTCCTATTTTAGTACCTAAGAATCTGGGAACTATTAATTTATTATTTTGCTCAGGAAATAACGAACTGTAGAACCACATCTCCAAGTGTTAGTTTAAACTCAGTCTGCTCAGTTTATTTCAGCAGAGTGCAGGCAGAACTGCAGCCCGTTGTGTCCCTTACCTGTTGTAGGTGTATGTATCAACCCAGCTGCCCACACCTTTGAGTGGGCGGATGCTGTGGTGGGATGGTTCTCAGACTGACCCTTCAGGCCCGGCCAGGCTTTTTCAGAGGGAACTGAGCCCTAAGCTCCTTGTTGGTGCCTGTGCGGTGGGTGGGGGTGGCTCCTCCTCTTGCTGCCTCAGGGCTCCCGCTCACCTCCTCTCCTTTGCCCTGTTGCAGAACGATGAAGGCTCAACCCATGAAAAACTAGATTTCAAATTGCACTTCAGTTGCGCTTCATACTTGATCACGACACCTTGCTACAGGTGAGTGCCTGTGCTGCCCCTGGCAGGCTGAGCTCTGCCTGCTCCCAAGGGCTTGGGCAGTGTCTCTGTAAGGGGTGACTGTTCAAATATGTCTGGTGACCTATTTCAAGTGGCTCTGCAGAAGGAGCTCTGTGCCCTGTGGGCTGGCAGAGGCAGCTCTGGTTGAGGGCACAAGCTGCTCCAGTGAACTCTGGAGTGTGGTTTCCATATTTACTGTAAACCCATTTTCCTAGAGCTTGGTAGCACTTAAGCTTCTGTATCCTGACATGTTTCATGGGGCTGATGGGACAGATTTCACTTGCATTTCTAATAAAACATTTACTTTCCTTCCTGTTCTGCAGTGATGCTTTTGCCAAGCTCCTAGAGTCTGGAGATCTGCACATGAGTTCTATTAAAGTAGATGGAATTAGCATTTCTTTCCAACATCTACTGGCAAAGATCTGTTTTCATCATCACTTTTCAGGTGAGTCTTCCTTGATGCAGACCTTTCTGCAGAATTCCATATTCTAAAATCACACTCCATGGGCTCAGCAATCACAGGAGCAGCTGATGTCCAGATTAAATACATTTGTGAGAGTTTTCTCCAGTTTTGCAACACTCAAAGCATGCAGTGTTCTTCAAAATGAATTCTCCTTGTGTCCCTGTGGAATTCCTGCAGCCCAGTGAGGCATGTGACAGGTATCATGGGAGCAGCTGGTGTGGAGTTCAGGCTGTAACTGTGCTCTGGAGGGTGAGTTTGATCTGCAGGGCTTCAGCCTCCTTCCCCAGTGCTTCATTTCAGTGAGGGAGAGCCCCAGCTATTCAGGTTTGGGTTTATTCATTAAAACCCAAGCACTGGCTGAAGCAAAACAACTGGCTGTTTCATTGTGCTCTGGTGTTTGCATTAGACATTGCCTCACTGGAAGTATTTCTGGGGAAGAAATCTACATTCTGAGCAGTGTTTTTGCCACAGAACATTTGTGGCTGAGGAGACAAATGACTCACCTCATTATTGTGAAATGTCCCAGAGAGAAGCCAGGAGGAGCCAGGCACATCTTAACCCTGACTTCCTCCTCCCTCTGCAGAAGCCTCTGTTCCTCGAGGCCAGGCAGAGCAGTGGTTGCTCTCAGGAAGCAAGGCTTGAATTAGAATTGAATTGAATTAAATGCAATTGCTGTTTCTCTGCAGTTGTGGAACGCATCGATTCGTGTGCATCCATGTACAGCCGTTCTATCCAAGGCCATCACGTCTGCCTACTGGTAAAAAAGGTGAGAGCATTGTAACCCCTGAGAGAAGCTAAACCTGGAGCCTTCCTTGCCTTCCTCTGCCTCTTTCCAGTCCCTGAGCTTGAGTGGGGAACAAATTTATCCCCACTTGGAAGAGGAGCTAATGGATTTTTTTTTTTTTTTTTTTTTTTTTTTTCAGGGGGAGCACTNNNNTTTTTTTCCTTTCCAAGGGAGAGAACTCTGTATCCATAGATGGGAAATGTAATGATTCTACCCTGCTTAGCAACTTGTTGGACGAGATGAAAGAGACATTGTCCAAGTGCTGAATATTCCTTATAAAATATTCCAACGTCAAGAAACACACCCAACGTGTAAAGATGAGCAGACCCAAGTGTTAAGTTTCTCCCTCGTGCGCATGTACTACCCTGGGGCACGTGCTTTCAGTTAACTCCACCATTGGTTGCAGTTCAGACATTTTAAGGCTGTATGTTACCTTTTTATTTTCAGAACTTTTTACAAACTGTGGTGTTAACCCTTTCTAGCCCAAAGAGATCCTGGTGACATGACTGGAGGAGGGGAGGGGAAGAGGGAGGGAGGGGTGGGCACTATTTATTCAGCAGCTCATGATGATCCCATGACCTTCATCTGCGTGGGACGGGGACTGAGCAGGACTTAATCAACAGTAGCACAGTTTGTTGCTTGTGCTTATGCCAGGGAAGGTTGACTTAATCCTTAGCCATGAAATATGTCTTCAGGGCTGCTGTAGTTGATGTATATTTCTAGCAGAGGCTGGTGCTGGACCAGAAGGCCTCTTTTTGATTTTTTTTATATATATATGATTTATTATTATTATTATCTCAAGATCTATTGTGATCAGCATATAAACATCCTCCATCTCCTTGAGCTAATCCAAAGGAGCCCTGTGAGACCTGGGATGTTTGAGTTTCTGTTTATAGTAGTTGCCTTGAGCCTTAACCTTCTTTTAGTGACAGCTGGAAGAGTCGAGTGTGGAAGCATGAACTGGGCTGAAGGTGTTACTGTTTGGGTCTGTGCTCCCCTCGACTGCCCCACACATGGAGTCTGTCAGGCCTCTCCCCTTTGAGCTGTCTCTGCTGATGTGTTTTATGAGTCCACTTCAATTTCACATTCCTGAACAGTGAAGCTGTAGCAAGAAACTGGAAATCCAAAGGGGTCTGTTCCTGCTTTTTTATCCTTCTGCTCACCAGCTGAGGTTGACCATTACCAGGTTAGAGAAACAGCCATGGGTGCAGCCCCTTGTGTGCAGGTACATGTCCTCCCTCTGTGCTCTGAAACCAGCAGGGTCATTCTGTCTGTGTCCCCTCAGTGTCCCTCCTGCCCTGCAGCAGTGAGAGCAGATTTGGCAGCCCAAGTGCCCCTGGGTCGCTGTGGTAGAGCCTTCCCTGCCGGGGGTGCAGGAGAGAGGGATGGACTGGGAGCCCCTCTCCCTGCCGGGGGTGCAGGAGAGAGGGATGGACTGGGAGCCCCTCTCCCTGCCAGGGTGCAGGAGGGTAAGTGGGTGAGGAGCCCCTGTCCCAGAGGAAGGAAGGAGGAGGGATGAGGATCCCCTCTCCCTTCAGGGTGCGGGAGAGAGGGGTCATGAGGAGCTGCTCTCCCTGCCGGGGTACAGGATGGGGAAGGGGCTGAGGAGCTGCAGATTTGGGACTGTAGCAGTTGCTTTAGAGGGAAGAAGGGAGAGTCTGGGAAGTGAAGCCCATTCTGCACTATTAGAATCTTGTGGAGTCACTGACAGGACAGGGATGTCAGGATGTCCTGCAGAGATGCTCAGTTGATGTCCCTCTCCAACATCCCTTGTTTTCAACTTATTTTTTATTCCCACCACTCCATTTCTTTCCTTGCTGTTCCACACCCAGCGAGCAAAACTCCATGGAACGGTTTTGCTTCAAGGCACAGGTCAGGAGCAGTTGGTTGCTCCAAAAAGGTGCCCAGGGAGGAGCTGGCTGGGTCTGCACGTCTCCAGCACCACCACCACTCCTAAAACACTGAACCCCTACACAGGGAGCAGGATAAAGCGTTGATCTTATCCCTTGGGTGATGTCCTGTACTTTACGCGTGTCTTGTGCTCTTTACACTCTTCCCACAGGAGGTATTTTGGCAAAGGCTCTGCTCTGGTGCTCTGGGTTCCTTGCCAGGCCCAGCTCCGTGTCCGACCGTGCTGCCAGGACGTGGAGGGTTTGGTTTTGGTCAGCCTCCCTTGGTTAGCCAGTTGTGTATTAGAAACTGAACATATTAAAATTGTCTTAAAGGATAATGTTCCTCAATTAGTGTTTGGGTTTTTTAATTCATGGATGAAAACTGTCACTTTAGCATGTAGAGTCTCTTACAGAATCCTGTGCAGTGATTCTAGAATTTTGAAACTGTATGATGTGTTACATTCACAAATTTATTTGCTATCAACATTCCCTGGAAAAAAAAAAAAAGAAAAAGAAAACATACCACAAGCTGCTGTAATGATTTTGTGTCAAGATGATCCAATAAACTTTCAAAACAAAGTTAAAATTTTGGCTTTGTAAATGGTCCTTTCATAAGACCCATCCAGTTTGGATGGACCCAAAACCAAGGCATGGAATATCCCAGGCCTGAACAATGTATCTTCAGTGGAGGTAAGAGGAATCTCTTCCAAAAGGAAGTAGGGAATTCCTAACACCACCCCTTTGAAAGGCAGCTCTGCAGCAGCAGCTGTCACTACCGCTGAAATTACAGGAAAAAATAATTCAGACTATCTCAGTTAAATCTCCATTCATTGTTTTATTTTTTGGATCACGATTGCAGCTGATATCCAGCACTTGGAAAAATGGGAGCTCTGGTCTGAATGAGGCCGGAATCAGCCCCTGCTGTTGCTTCCTCTTGGCCTCCAGTGAAATTTGTGACAAACGTGGTGACATTGAGATGAGGATTAAGGCCCCGTCCTGCCTCAGCAGGAACGAGGCCTTGGCTTTGCTGATGCTCCAGTGGTTCCAGTCACACCAAAACCTGTGAGAATCGTCTTGGGACAGAAAATCCCTGGGGCTGAGTCAGGAGCCACCAGTTCTGCACTGGGAAGAGCCCAGGAAGTTGCTGGCAGACACGCTCCTGCTGCACAGGAAGGATCCAGGTCCTCTGTTCTCAGAACTGCAGTCCCACATGGAGCTGCCATGGGGTGGGACTGCACAAATCTGATGGAAGGAGGTGAAAACAGCAAACCCCAACCCAGGAAGGGCCTGGAGCAAACCTCAAGTGTTAAATGAGCCAGAGGAGCTGAACTAGGGGCCAGATGGGATCCTGGGCTGTGTCAGGAGGAGCATTGGCAGTGGGACACGGCAGCTGATCCTGCCCCTTCTGCAGCCCTGGAGTGCTGTGTCCAGTTCTGGGCTGCTCTGGATCAGAGATGGAGCTCCTGGCCTGGGGAGCTGTGAGGATGATGAGGGGATGGAGCATCTCCTGTGATGAAAAGCTGCGGGAGCTGGGGCAGGGGGAAGAGCAGAGATGGATATAGATGTAGACAACACACACATAGATGGATATATGGATATGGATATTTACTTTATAAAGTGCCTGGAAGGAGGTATCAGAGGCTGGGGCCAAGCGACAGGACCAGAGGTAACAGGAAGAAACTGGAACACAGGAAATTCCACCTGAGCAGGGGAAGAACTTTGCCCTGCAGGTGACGGAGCGCTGGCACAGGCTGCCCAGAGAGGCCGTGGAGCCACTGCCCCTGGAGATCCTCAAGAGCCATCTGGACACAATCCTAATGTGCTCAGGGGCCCCTGCTGAGCCAGGTGAGCTGCAGAGGTGCCTCCCGACCTCAATCCCGTGATTCTGTGACCGGGAGTTGCCCGTAAACCTGGCACCCAGGCTCCTGCCCTGGGGCAGAGCATCATCTGCTCCATGGAGGAGTCCAGCCAGGGAGGCCCCACGGCTGCTGGAGCAGGGCCCCGGCTGTTCCCGGGAGCAGGAGCGGGATCAGCTGCTCTGCAGGAGCATCCAAGCTGCTGGGATGAGCCTGTGCCAGCTCGAGCAGCGGGAGACCCCCCGAGGAGCTGAAGCCTCACCCCAGGTTCTGCGGCGTAGCTGGGCTGGGGCGGGGCTGTGAAC
>VZTE01000482.1:46734-68560 GCA_013397775.1 Eulacestoma nigropectus
CGGGAGAGTCTGTGAGGGGGGAGGGCCCTGCGGAACGGGCTCGGAGGGACCTCCGGGGAAAGGGGGCCTGGAGGGGGCCGCGTGTCCCCAGCCCTGCCCACGTGTCCCCCCAGCCCCGGTGGCCGCGTTCCCCTGGCGGGGCCGGGCCGGGCCCTCCCCGGCCTCGGCGGGACGGGACGGGACCTGTTGAGCCGCGGCCAGCGCATCCCCCCTCTGGGCGTTAATTGTTTGTTTGCCTGGGCGGGGGGCGATGGCGGCCGCGGCCCGGCCGAGCCCCCTCAGGAGGGCCCCGAGCCCCCCAGGATGGGCAGGGCGGGGATCAGATGGATTGGGGCATGGATTAGGGCATGGATCTGCCTGCGTTGGCCCGGCCCGGAGGAGAAGCCCCTTAGATGGGACATCCCCGAGCAGAGCAGTCTGGTGGGCACAGCCCCCTCCCTTCAGAGGGGTCGGGAAGGGGACGGACCTGCTGCAGGATTCATGAGCAACCCAAAAACTCATAATGAGGGAAAAAAAACCATCGCAGAGAGCGGGGGGGTTGCTGGCACAACTGGGAAATTAGTTCGCAAATTCCCTGTTTTATCCCACCTCTTCCCCCCCACTTTATCCAGCCCAGCTGGAGCGTGGTTTTGCTCTAGGTAAAGGCATAGCCCTAAAGTTCAAACCCTTCAGTCTCTAAACTGGTCGGGGAATGGGGAATTTTCCATTTTTTTTTCAGGTCATGGTGAGCCACGGCTCAGCTGTCATGAGGGAGAACTTGTCAGGAGAACTTGAAAGCAAACTCTTGCTCTGCTTCTGTCTCTTGCTGCGGGCTCAGGAATCCTGATCTTACAGAGTTGCCTCTGCTCTGATCTGCAGCACAGTGAGCTCAGCTCCTTCAGAGAAAGCTGTCTGAGAAGGACAGGCAAAAGGAAAGGGCAGGAAGTCCTCTGGAGGGAAAGGACAGGGAATCTGGAGTTGTCCAGTGTCCAGCACAGATGTTTGGGAAAAGCATTTCTGTCAGTACTAGTGAAAGGCAGGATTCTCTCCTCCTAGAGCTTGGAGCTGCAGAGCGGCCACACTTTCTGGATTTCCATCCCTTTGTTAAAAGCCCCTTTCCGGTCTGGAAATCTTCTGCCAAGTTGCAGGGCAGGGAGGGATTTTTGCTGGGAGATGTGAAACTTCCCCAGCCACCTGTTTATCACAGTCCCCAGGGCTTCGTCCTTGCACTCTGGTTGCTTTCCTAACTTTAGGCTCACATCCAGCTCCCTGTTTGTCTGTTGCTGTTCCCTGGACTATGTATCTCATGTTTCAGATTCACTTTCTGTCTTAGTCACATACTGTGAGGTGAACCTGGAGTGAGCTTGTGACTCTTCAAAATCCCCGGAAAGAGGGAGAGGAGCATTGGGAATTCTTGTCAGTGGTGGCAAAACCTGGAGCTGTTGGTTTATACCGAGGAGCCGAGTGCAGGTGCTGAGCAGGGAGCTGGTTCCCTGTGCCTGGCTCACCTTGCAGCTCCCGGGATGCTCTGTTGGACCCCTGGGCTTGCACCGTCACCTGTGCCATCATCAGACATGGAAATGGGCTCTCCCGTGTGCTTGGCCAAGGCTTGGGGAGCTTGGAGTGGACTCAGCATCCCGGGCAAAGTTGTCCTGCCTCGCTTCAGCTGCCCCTGGAGCTGTTTGCCAGCTGCTTCCTTGTCCACATCTAATGTGGCCCTTCTACTGATGGGGCGAAGAGTACCCCCCACTCTGGAATGGGGTGATTTAGTCCCATTTTGCAGGTCAGAATGTCCAGATCTGTGCTGTGCTTGGTCACTCCTGTTCCTCTCTGAGGGCCTGGGATCTCCATGGTCACACTAATGAAAGAGAAAAATGTCCCTTGTGAGTAGTGAAAGTATCTGGGGTCAGAGCACAGAGATTGCAAAACCTTCCCAGTCCTTCCCATAGGTCTGGGAAGGGAATTGCTTTCAACTTCTGAGTTTTAATTTCTAGTAAGACAGGGAAGTATTTTCTGGTTCCTGAGCCATAAATGCTGCTGTAAGTGGATCCAGAACGAGCTTTGCTGGAGGTTTATCAGCTTATCTTTAGGAATATGTAATACCCAGCTAATGCTGTCAATAAAGAGTGCACCTTAGGCTGCACCTTTATCCTGCTTTTTCCAGATGCCTCTGGGAGGCAGAGTTATCCCTGAGGCCTGGTTTGGCCTGCTGCCTGCTTCCCTCTGGAGCTGGTGGTGTGGTAGAGGTGCTGCTCTGCTCCTGATGAAATTGGGCGGGTTGTTGCTCCGGGTATGTGAGGCAGAAGGGAGGGCAAAGGAAGGGATGGAGGCTGCGAAGGCCAGAAAAAAAACCCCAACAAAACAACAACTTTTGCAAGTGGGCAAAGCCAGAGCAAAACAATCCATCACACTGTGACAGCTTTGACTTCCTCCAGAAAACCTGGCCAAGGTCCCAAGGGGCTGGTGCTGGTGTTGGGTCAGTGTGAGTGAGATGAAGCAGCCGTGGTGATGCTGCCAGACACTCCCATGTGTTCCATGTCCAGGGAACTCATGGGACAGAAGATGAGCTGGAGCCACCCAGACCACAGCTGAGGTTGAAGCAGGAGCTGAGCTGGCCCCAGCTGAGTGGCTGCACTGAAAGGCCCTGTGTTTTCTGCAGGCCTCTCTTGGGGCTGTTGTCTGGCTGCCTTTGCTTCCTTCTCTCTTTCCTCTTGCTGGGTGATGCGGTTGGTGTTGAGGTGATCTCCAACTCCACATCTGTGGGCTCATTCTGTGCCTGGAGCTGTGCTAAGGGATTGAGTTACTCCCTTATCTCCTGCTGGGGCAGGAGAGGCCTCGTGGGCCTCTGCTATCAGCGAGAAACAATCCTGCCGTTCATCCCAACGTGTGACATTAACGTGGGGAAAAGGGATGTTTGTCCCTGGGATTATCCATGCTCTGGTAAAGGCTGGCCGTGTGGCCAGCTCGTGCTCTGGCTCAGCCCTGGGGTGTGATCCCACATTTCCTGGGATCCCAACCCGCTGTTAGAATGGTGCCATAGTCATTTTATCATCCTAATGCAAATTTCGTGCTCCACACTGATGTTAGCTTTGACTTGGGTGGGGGCAGATCCCAAAGTTAGAGGAAATGGAACTGCTGCAGGCTCAGAAATACCTGTGTCCAGTGCGGACAGTACGGGGCCTGCACAAGCAGGGAGAGACCAGCAGCTGAGTTGGGACTTGATAAACACCACCCTGCCCTTCCAGCCCTGGACTGGGGACTGCAAGAGGTCTTCCCGAAGGACCAGGCTGCTCTGGGACGTGGAAAAGAGGGAGCTGCTCCCACCATGCTGTCACTGGCCGTGCTCTACCCTGGAAATACTCGTGTGTGCAGTTAACCTGTGTGCTGGAGTCGTGACCCAGCTTGTCAGCTTAGCACAGCGCTGCAAAGCCTGCAGCGGATTAGCTCTGCCTCCACACGCAGCCCCATCCCGGCCAGATCCATGGAAACCTTCCAGCAGCGGGCTCTGACATTGCAATGGATGCAGATGTCACGTAAGAGGCAGCAGGGCTGGCCCCGAGTCAGTAACACCCGGGGCTCCTTGGGGCTCCCTGCAGTCACTGCTGTTCCACGGGAACAGTTGGACATTGCAGCATCTGCTGCCTGACCTTCCCCTGTGGGGAGGGAAGCAGGAGGGGACCTTTGACAGAACTTGCTTTCTCATGTGGCTTTTCTCCCTCTGTGGCTCTGGGGAGGAAGGCCAGGGGGACAAACCATACTGGAAATTCGGGGTTCTTGCCTTCCCTCTCCCCTGCCAGACTGGGTTTTCCAGCCCCCCCAGCACTCACTGCCTCAGCTGCCCTCCCTCAGCATCCTTGTGCAGTGTGAGCAGTGTCACCCATAACATCCCTCCTGTCACTGCCCATGGTCTGGATGTAAATCCTGAGCTTGAAGCCAAGCAAACTTCCTGTTCATCCACCTGCCCGGCATGGATGCTGGTGTCTCACTGCTGGCTGACCTGGGCTCTGCTCCAGGCAGCAGCATTCCCACCTGCAGCTCTTGGGTGGGCTCTGCCAGAGCTCCCCTCACCTCTGGTGGGTCTTCTGCTATCCCAGCTATGGCTTAATTTAACAGGGCTTTTCCCTTTATTCCATAATCTAGCTTGACTTTAGGATTGTCTGGAATGCTCAGCCTTGCAGGGGCAAAGGAGATGCCAGTTAAAGCCCAGGATAACTGTTTTTGGGCTTTTATTATGCTTTTTCCTTTTCTCATGCATATGGCCTTGCAGATGGGCTCTGCCTCTCCATGGCTTGGAGATGTGTAAAGACCCTGTCCTGCTCCTAAACCAACCTCTTCCCTTCTCCTAAGCCACCCTCTTTCCGGGAAGGGCCTGGAGACGTGGGGAGTCCCAGGAGATGTGGGAAGTCCCAGTAGAACTGGTGTCTGTACAGTTTCTTACTTGGGAATTTCCAAATTGTGCAGCAGATTGGAATAGCGGGGCCTGGGGGCGGCTGGCGACAGGCAGGACCTTCTTAAAGCTGGCTCTGGTGAAAGACAAAAGGCTCTTTGTTTGCCCAAACCTTGGGAATTCAGCATTTCCAGTGTGCCCCCGTTCGGATTTGGTTGCGAAGGCTGCTGCTAAAGCACTTTCCAAAAGAAAAATGTGGATGTTGTCCTGCAGAGCAGCAGAATGAAGTGGGGCTGGTGTGTGCCCGGGCTGGGGCTGGAGGTGCAGCTGGGCCGAGTCGAGCTGCTCCTTCTCCAGAAACTTCCGAGCAGCTTTTGCTGCCAGGGCCGAGCGCGGGGGACGGACGGGGAAGGCAACGCCGAAAGGAACGGCCGTGGCTCGGCTCTCCTGCAGCAACATGGAGCGATCCTGCGGGAGGAAAGGCAGAGCTTGCAGAGGGGAAGGATTAGCTTTTGGGAAAACATTGGCAGCTCCCTGGGCCGGGAGGTTGGAGTCAGCGCCAGACAGGAAGCGGCTGACGTGGAAGTGCCGGCTGGCCGGGATTATGAATGGCCAGGGGTGCCTTCCAGCCACACTGAGCCCTCCTCGCCCTGCCCTGCCCTGCCCGAGGTGAGCACGGGGCAGACCTTCGCTCCTCATATCACAAATCCATTCAGAAGAGCAGCTGGGAGTCTCGTCCCGGGAAGACAAGCCCTTGTTTGTTGCCAGACTGGCTCTGGAGGCGCGGAAACTGGCTGCCATTAGTGCCGTGCGGCTGCCAGGATTGTTCTGGTCCCTGCTCTCTGTAGTAAAATCTCTCCTTTGATCGGAGAAAACCAGGATCATCCTGTCCCTAGACACTGAGCTAGTGCAGAGTGGCCATGGGAAGGGAATTATGAAAGGAGGGGAGTGGAATTGTGGAAAAAATGTGCGCGTGCATCCATCTCGGCTGTTTTGTGCAAGTTGCCTGTTTGAAGCTGCTTTTCTTCTCCTTCTCACTCTGTAAATTCAGGTTTTTACTTGAAATGCTCAGTGCATCGAAAATACCTTTATCAGGGCTGCTTTATCTGTCAGGGGGGTTTTGTGTCCTGTGTTGGGAGCTCTGGCCTGGCATTAAGGGCCCTGGGAATGGCTCAGGGGGAAGCAGCATCGTGGCTCCCCTCTCCTGGGGAGCTCTGGAGACACGGTGGCTGTCACAGGCTCCCCACCCAAGGGTTACAAGCAGCTGGACTCGGTGGGATTCCAGCACAGCAGCCTGGCTTCCCGGAAAGGAAACTGGACAAATCCCTGATTTTAAGAGCTGCGTTGGTCCCTGGGCTGTGCTGAAGGGCTGATTTACCAGAGGCAGCAGGATGTGGCACTGGGGTCACGGGGGAGGGAGGTGGCCTCGTGTCTGACCCCTCCCCAGCTGCGGAGCCTCCGGGTGGCGGCCGCCCGTGAAACAAACGGGGAGGTTTTTTCCCCTCTTTTGAAAAAGGAAGCTCGGCCTCGGTGCCTGCCAGCGTTGACAGAGGGTGCAGAGCAGAGCTGAGCCTCTGCAGGAGTGACCTGTTGAGGCCAGGAACACAGGTAGGGGCTTGCTGACTGCTGCCTTGCTGGTTTTTCCCTGCCTTGCTTGCTGGTTTTCCCTGGCTGTTGTTAAATCCCTGCGCAGTGTCGGCAGCAGAGGGGAGCATGGAGTGCTGCTGGAGCTGGCACTGATGGAGCAGTCATGGGACTCCTGAAGTCCTTTTCGGGCCATTCTCCCTCTGTGGGGAGGGCAGGATCTGTCAGGAACTCTGCTGGCTCCTGGAAAGCCTCAGGATGGCTGCAGCAGGGCACAAGGGGAGGCAGTTTCCCAGTGTTTTGGAGGAGGTGACTCTTCCCTTTTCCAGACTCTGAGCTGCCTTTAAAAGCAACCCAGAGTTGGGAAGCAGCCGCCTGGGCTTCCTCTGCTCGGAGCCTGGTGGTAGAGCAAGGCAGCTCCACGTGATCCACCATTCCCAGCGAGGGAAGAGGAATGGCAGGACAATGCCAACAGCCCTGGCAGCAAAACCAGCACAGGACTGGAGCTGCACAAGCAGGAAGTCAGAGAAAAGGAGCTTTTGGGATGGGAGGGGAAGGGAGGGCCAGGCCTTGAGACCGCTGGGCAGGCAAGTCCAGCATAGCAGGGAGCTGCTCCTCTCGTGTCCTTGGGATAAGCTGGAGGTGAGTTTGTGCTCCGGACAGCCCACGGGGGTCATGGGCTCTGTGATCCTGAGCAATGGCCAAGGTCCTCTCGGCACCGGTGACGTCTGCTGTGATCTTGGCTGGCTGAAAGGAGGAGGCAACAAAATGTACTGAGGTTTGTTTGAGGGGGGAGTGGTTTTTCCCCTCACCTTTCAAGCTTGCAGATACCATCCAGGTGCTTTGCATGTCCCATTTCCCAATTGTCCCTAACCTTTCCTTTCCCTTGTGTGTGGGGGTGGTGTCAGCTGTGACTCCTGCCTGTGGAAGTAGGTGTTGTACAGATGATATCATCTCCAAGCAATGTCAGGGATGCTTTGGTCTCTGTGCCTCTTTATTTTTATTTTTTTTTCCTAGAGCTAAATGTTTCTTTTAGCTCATTGCAGTCAGAGACTGTAATTAAATAGGCTGCATCTGCTTGATGTCTCAGCTACTCATTTTGCTAATGCTTCACACAGATGCTGAATCGTCTGAGAGACAATTGCTGCTGTGTTGAGCTCCCCAGTTCTCAGGGATGATGTCTCCATAGGATCAGGAATTTGTTTGTAGGACGAGTACTGCCTCCATACCAAGTAAATTCTGCCCTGCACAGAGACCCTGACAAAGGTGAGGATTGGGAAATCCCCCACCATGTGATGTTTAACAAGGCAAGTGCTGGATCCTGCCCTGGGATGGGGCAGCCCTGGATGCAGGGACAGACTGGGAACAAGAGGCTGGAGAGCAGCGCCGTGGGCAGGGACCTGGGGGTCCTGGTCGGTGGCCAGTTGGATCTGAGTCCCTGGTGTGTCCTGGCAGCCCAAAGGGCCACCGTGTCCTGGGGGGCACCAGGCCCAGGGAGGGATTGTCCCGCTCTGCTCTGCACTGGGGCAGCCTCAGCTCCAGTGCTGGGGGCACTTTGGGCACCACAAGATCAGAAGGATCCAAAGCTGTTGGAGAGTGTCCAAAGGAGGGACACGGAGCTGGGGAAGGGTCTGAGGAGCAGCTGAGGGCACTTGGCTCGTCCAGCTGGAGCAGAGGAGACTGAGGGGAGGCTCCTCGGGGGCTGCAGCTCCTCCCGAGGGGAGGCGGAGGGGCAGGGGCTGAGCTCTGCTCTGGGACAGGGACAGGAGCCCAGGGAACGGCTGGAGCTGTGTCAGGGCTTGGGATGGAGCTCAGGGAAAGGTTCTTCCCCCCGAGGGTGCTGGGCACTGCCCAGGCTCCCCAGGGAATGGTCCCGGCCCCAAGGCTGCCAGAGCTCCAGGAGCGTTTGGACAGCGCTGCCAGGGATGCCCAGGGTGGGGTTGTTGGGGTGTCTGTGCAGGGCCAGGGGCTGGATCCATGATCCCTGTGGGTCCCTCCCAGCTCAGGGTATTCCGGGGTTCTGTGATAAGTCTCTCCGTCTCGTGCAAATGAGAAAAATGGTTGGTGTTTGTTTCTTGATGTGTGTGGCCAAAGCCAGGGGATGTTTGGTTTTACCCTTGGGTTTTACCCCATCCTCATGCATGCCAGGCTCTGCAGTGCAGATCCTCCAGACGAGAAGCAGGGATGGAGTCACACTGCACCAGGCACGCTGCGGCTGCTCCAGGGAGCCGCGTGGAGGGCGGTGCTGCTGCTGCTTTGTGGTTTCCTGTGAGAGAGGATGTGTTTTCCTCCGTCTCCAGTGCAGGGAACTCATCGCGTGCAAGTGCTTCCCTGGACTTTCTGCTGGAAGTAGCAGCAGCCTCAGCTCCTGCTGCCCACATTGCTGGTTCTGTGGGGGCTGTGCCTCGGTTCTGGGGTGGGCACAGTCCCTGGAGCTTCCAGCTCTGCCACAGGATGTGGCCAGGCTGTGACACAGCTCCTGGTAACCAGAGGGCTCAGCTGTCTCTCCACACCCTTCACTTCTTCCTCTGCCACGTCTGGGGCGGGATCACACTCCAGAGGACACGCCTGCCACGGATTTGTGCTGGGTTTGCCTCTCCTGATGTGGCTCATGAGGTCACAGCAGCTGTTTTGGCAGCAGGAAGGCCAGGTTGGATGGGGCTTGGAGCAACCTGGTCTAGTGGAAGGTGTCCCTGCCCACGGAAGGTGTCCCTGCCCATGGCAGAGAGTTGAAACTGGATGACCTTTAGGGTTCCTTCCAACCCAAACCTTTCCATGATGACATGTCTGCTATGGGTTCACCTCTCAGCCCATAGTGGATCTCACTGAACCACATTAAAATGCTTTTAGGGTTTCTCCCAACACATTGTAGCCCATGTTGGAGTTTGGATCTCTCAGCTCCTGCATGGAAGAGGTTACTGGGCCCATTCCCTTAGGAAATGTTGAGCCTGTTCTTAGTGGGGTGAACTGGAGTGGTTTGGGGTTTCTTCCTCACTGTAATTAAATAAGGAAACAAGAGGCCTTGGCTTTAAAGCTTTTTAATCTTTCTCCAGAGAAGAACCGCTGATTAGCACTGCAGCATCTGTTAGAGACGGGCTCGATTGCAGCCGTGGTAGTCGTGACCTTGAGTTTGGGATGTGCTTGCCAGCATTTGAGGACACTCTTTACCTATTGGAACAACACTGTGGCCTCATGTAAATCTAAGTAGATTCTGCTTAGGAAAGGGGTTTTTTTTGCTTGCTTGCTTATGAAATTATGGAATCTTATTTATGCTATTTAAGGCATCAGGTTAATTTATTTTATTCATTTTTCTGTCCAGCACATGTAAAATAATACTTTTGGTACACAAAGCTTTCTGCCTTAAGCTTCCATCAAAGAGCAGCCTGACACAAATTCTGCGAGGGGCTGGATGTGGGAACAAAGGAGGTATAATTAGCTACAGATAAACAGAGCTGTGTTTCTCGTCAGCAGCATCCCTTCAGATCTCAACTTGTGTCTCACCCTTGGAGCTGATTCTTTTCTGCAGGCTGGAAGAGGAAGATGAGCTTTCCCTCATCTTCCAGTTTTCAACTTGTAAACGGAGCTAAACTGAGATGGGAAATATGTTTATGGTCTGTGTGCACCTGCAGAAGAGGCTGTGGCTGCTCTCAGGGCTGGTGTTATTTCAGGATATTTGCTTTCCGGGTGCCTGAGCTGTGACTTCTTCTTCTCGTTCCCCTCCACCCCTTCTTTCCTGTCTCTCACTTTCGGTGGCTGGCGGGGTGGGGGATGTCTGGCAGCAGCTCTGAACTGTGTTAGGGGCTGGCATGACCTGGCCGTGTTCCCAAAGAGGGGATGCATAGGTGAAAATGGGATCTGGGTGAAACCCAGCTGGTTTTACCCTTTGTCAGTGCGTTGGAGCCAAGCAGGTGGTGCCATTTCTGCGGGGTTGGGGTCTCATGGTGTGGCAGTGTCAGGGTGAGTGGCAGCCCCCTCCCATGGCTGTGGGATCTGTTCCCTCATTCCCACAGGGAACAGGTCAGGAGGTGACTCTGTTCAGCCCAGGTCACCCCTCCAGCCGAGCCTGCCCTCTGCTCCAGCCGGGGAAGGGAACGGGGAGGAAGGAAAGCTGCTGTGGCTCCCCCCCTTCTCAGATGTGGGGCGAGGGCCCAGATGGCATCCCAGATCTCTTCCTATGGGATTTAGACAAGGTTTCCTGTTGAGAGAGCTGCTCCTAATCGCTGCCCTTCTGTGCTATGTTGCAGATCAGGACCAGATGAGCAGAGGGAGGTTTCTGTGAAGATCAGAGTCGCCCCAGCCCTGCCCCGGGAAGTGGCCGTGCCTCCGGCTGTCACCGCTGTGGGCCTGGAAGAGACACAAGAGAAGGAAAATGTCCCACGCTTTAAAGCAAGTGTTCAATAAAGACAAAACCTTCCGGCCCAAGCGCAAGTTCGAGCCGGGGACTCAGCGGTTTGAGCTGCACAAGAAGGCCCAGGCCTCGCTCAACGCCGGCCTGGACTTGAAGGTGGCCGTGCAGCTGCCGCCGGGCGAGGAGCAGAACGACTGGGTGGCCGTGCACGTCGTGGACTTCTTCAACCGCATCAACCTCATCTACGGCACCATCAGTGACTATTGCACGGAGCAGTCGTGCCCCGTCATGTCGGGGGGCCCCAAGTACGAGTACCGGTGGCAGGACGAGCACAAGTACCGCAAACCCACGGCCCTGTCCGCACCCCAGTACATGAACCTGCTCATGGACTGGATCGAGGTGCAGATCAACAACGAGGACATCTTCCCCACCAACGTCGGTGAGTTTGGGTCCCAGCTGGGGCTGGAGGGAGGGAGGTGGGTGTGGAGCCTTCTCGTGGAGCCCCTGTTGCTGTTCCAGGAGATGCTGCAGCACAGCTGACTCCCGTAGCAGAGCTGTTTCCCTCTGTGCTTCTCAGGTGGGCAATGCAGTGAGCTCTTCCCAGCTCTTCTGCACTGCTAAAAGACCCAGAGCTGTACCAGACCCCACTGGGAGTCATGGATACCTCGAGGCAGTGAAACAGGAAGCTGCCCTTCGAGCAATCAGTCTCTGAGGTGGCTCTGGAGTGGCTCATGCTGGATGCAGGATGGCTCTCTGGGAGCTGATGGCCAGCCCGGGGCGAGGCACAGCTCTGTCAGCTGGAGATGGTGCCACGTGCCATAATCACCCCCCTGTTATTAGAGGCCACGCTGGCTGCCTCTGCCCCTCCTGGGGGGGTGGGATGCTGGCACAGACCTGGAAGGAAGGGCCGTGTTTCATCTGCTGCCAGGGCCATGGAAACGGGAGTTTGGCCTAAGACACCTCAATCTCCGTATCCAAATGCAGCTTTGGGACAGAGATTGTTGGGTTTTATTTGGTGATGAAGATGGAAGAATTTAGTCTCTAAATTATCAGGTAAATACAACTGAGCCTATGCAGAGCTGTCATCTCCTGGGATGGAGGAGACAAGGTGCAGCAGAGCTCCCTCCCTCCCTCCTGCCCCAGTGTTCATCCCTTTGGAGCTCTGATGGGATGCAGTTGGCCCCTATTTGGAGCACATCTGCCACTTGAGCATCCACAGGGATCCTCCACTGTGCCAAAATGCTGCTTAAACCTGGTGTGGAGTGGGCAGAGGGGGGAGGGGGCCCATGAACAGCCAGTTTTGAGACGGCTGAAGCACCAAACCCTCCCCAGCCGTTCCTTCTCGTGCTGCACGGGCTCTGCTGCAGCTCTCTGGGGACCACACTGCGGGTGTTAGTTCTCTTCTGGGCTGCAGGACGAGCTTCCGACAGCACGAGGGCTGTGGTTTGGGGTTTTTTTAGTTGTTATTGTCTTCAGCTCAGCTTTTACCAGATCCTTTAATGCTGACTGAAATGCTGCAGCTGTGGCAGAGCAAGGAAAGGGTTTAACTCGTCCTTGTTCCTCCAGAAACGATGTGAACTTTACACCCTGATATCCCACGGAGGTGGCTGCATGGCCAGACTGCTCTGCTGCAGGGGCCCAGCCAAACACAGACCTGGAGCCTTCAAAGAGGACCCTAACAGCTTTAATTTTTAACCAAAGAGCTAAAGATGTACCAAAACAAGGGATAACTGTGGGGAGTTAACAGCACCAGCCCTTTCCTTTGGGAAGTTATTTGGTTGTATCTGGTGTTTTGCACTGTTTATACAAATACATCAAACAGGAGTGGAAGAAAACTCTTGTCTGACTGAAACAACTGCTGGGAGTGTGGGCTCTCCTTTCAGTCACAGCAGTGCATCACTCTGTCACTTAAAAAATCGGTGCTTTGAAAAATGTGATCCAAAAGGAGAGGGGAGCTGGAAATTACAGGGACAGAAGCACTTTTGCCTCAATCTGTCCATTTTACCAATTTATTTTAGCCCCAGGCAACCAGTTTTAACTTGAGTGAAGGGTTTTCATGTTTTCATGGCCACCCTTCTCTCCCAGGTACTCCCTTCCCCAAGAACTTCCTCCCGGTGGTGAAGAAGATTCTCTCCAGGCTCTTCCGGGTGTTTGTCCACGTCTACATCCACCACTTCGACAGGATCACCCAGATGGGCTCGGAGGCCCACGTGAACACCTGCTACAAGCACTTTTACTACTTTGTGAAAGAGTTCAATCTCATAGACACCAAGGAGCTGGAGCCCCTGGTGAGTGTCTGCGTGGGCTCAGGTACAGGTGGGGCTCTCAGGGTCTGTGGCCAGCACAGCACTGGCGGAGTCACAGAGGGCTCTGAAACCTTTTCAGAAGGCCCCATGTCAAATCTTGGGGTCAGTTTTGGGTCCTTCACTCCAACAAAAACATTGAGGGGCTGGAGCATGTCCAGAGATGGGAACGGAGATGGGAAAGGGGCTGGAGCACCAGGAGCAGCTGAGGGAGCTGGGAAGGGGGCTCAGCCTGGAGAAAAGGAGGCTCAGGGGGGACCTTGTGGCTCTGCACAACTCCCTGGCAGGAGGGGGCAGCCAGGGGGGGCTCAGTCTTGTCCCAGATAACAAGTGACAGGAAGAGGAAACGGCCTCAAGGTACTCCAGGCTGGGTTTAGACTGGATATAAAGGAAAATTTCTTCATTTAAAGGGTAGGACAGGCATTGAAAGGGGCTGCCCAGGGCAGTGTTGGAGTCACCATCCCTAGAAGTGCTCAAAAAACATGTGGATGTGACACCTGGGGACACGGTTTAGTGGTGACACAGCAGTGATGGGGCAGTGGTTGGACTCGATGATCTTGGGAGTCTTTCCCAAGCTTACGGATTCCATGATTGTCTTCTAAAGCTGGTTGCCCAAATTCAGGACCAGTTGGCCTTGCAGTGTAACTGTCAGGAACCTGGGAATCAGGATGTGACCGGGATGTCCTGGCAACGGGAATGGTGGGGGGACACGGCCCTGCCCAAACTGGAGCTGTGGGCAGCAGTGTCACCCCATGCCTAGGAATGGTATTGACAGCTAAACGGGGTTTTTTCATCCACACCCTCACCTGGGAGCCTGGATCCTCCTTCACAGCCCCTTGTCTTCTCTATCCCTTTGACAGAAGGAAATGACCTCCCGGATGTGCCACTGAGCTCAGACCTTCCTGCTCCCACCTGGGCACCTCTTCTGAGGACTCCGAGCCCCAATCCCATATTGGAGACGTGATTCAAGGGGAGAACAGAGACGTTTCGTTTAAGAAATTATATATTTTTAATGAGTTTCAATGTAAAACTGTGATACTGCAGGAATATTTTTTTAAAGATGCTCTAGATTAACTAGTTTTTTATAGTAATTTCTATAAAAAAGAAAGAAAATATTTTGTGGGCCACTCGATGGGAATGATGGCTCTCAGAGTGGGGAAGAGCTGCCTGAGCTGCCTCCTCCATGTGCCCCAAGTGAGCTGAGCCAGACACTTCAGGCAGAGCTGTGTCGTGGAGCTGGTGCTGCCATGGAAGCGGTACTTCCCTTGGGATACACATTTCCCTCCTCTGAAGGCAGGGTACAGGACGGGGGAGGAATTGCTGGTGTACATGGATCCCCCAGCACGTCTTCCACTGGCTGTGAGCCCAGGTTTGGGGCAGAGCTGCTGTGTGCCCACCTGTCCCCAGGGCCTGGCTCTCGTGCGTTCCCTCTGAGCGAGCTGGGACTGGGCTTTATCCCACGGCTGCCGCTGTTGGAGTGGAAATCTGCCCTCGTGTGTCAGCCCAGCCCTGAGCTGGGCTCTGCACACACAGCCCGGCTATGGCTCAGCGCCGTCCCCGCGGGGACACAGATCCACGCTGGCAGCTCCTCATGGGAGCCAGCAGAGGGAAGGTGCTGGGACAGCACCAGGAATTCTCCTCCATCCCCTCCCTCCCTGTCCCTCGTGGTACGCTGACCCTGCCGGGACCACATCCCGCTTCCCGCTGGGGTACGGAGCCTTCTCCCTGTTCCCCAGCACCACCACCCCACCCAGCTGTGCACATCTGGGACCAAAAGCTCTGGTGTGCAGCCAGAGCCCCCCGGCCTCGCCCGCTGCTTGCACGAGGAGAGCTTGGCAGTGCCCCAGGTAGGTAGTGGGTCTACCTAGGATTTGGGGACCAGTAAGTGACCAAACTGCACCACTAACCTCTTCTTCCTTACAAAGCATTCCCGTGCCCTGGAATCTCTGTACATACGTGACTGTCATTTCTCATCCTGCCGTTAGGACACTCGTACAAATACCACTCGTGCTCTGCAATGGAACCAATAAATTATGTTGTATTTACACAGCACACACCGCCGCCGAGTGTCTCGTGACTGCAGGTTCGTCAGAGCCTTCCCCTCGGCAAAACAAACACGGGGTGTTTGGGCTCCTTGGGGACTGTGCTGGAGAGCTGGGAGCTCGTGGGTGTGTGCTCCTGGCACGGCTCCTGGCAGCTTGGTTGGGTTCCTCCTGCTCTCCAGGTGCCAGGTCCGGGCTGCTCCGAGCCCTGCGCTGGGTCCTGAGGCCGTGGGGCCTGACAGCAGCCCAGGGTTGTCCTGACTTGTGTCTGCATTGTCTGTACCCCGAGGGTTGAGCTGTTCTCCCAGCTCTGAAACTCGGGTGGAAGTGGGCAGGGGAGGGGAATTCCAGCTCACCAACTTGCCAAGAGGCTCCTCTGCCATGGGGAGGAGCCAGGGATGCAGTCACTGAGGCTGGTGGATTAAATTGGGAAAAACTCTGCATTTAGGGATGCAGGTTCTTTTCCTGACCAGGAGGGGAGTGAGAGGCTCCCCAGCTGTAGCTCCTCCTGTCCCCTGCCTGCAGCACTGGCTCTTGCCTGTTCCCCTGCACAGTGGAGGTGCTGGGACCACCCTGCAGCCCCTCTCCCAGTGTTTTGTGGGTGCAGCTCAGCTGGAGAGCGTGCTGTTCCTTGGTGTGGAATATCCCCCTGGCCAGCCTGGGTCAGCTGTCCCAGCCCTGCTCCCCCCAGTTCTTGTGCCCCTCCTTGCTGGCAGAGCACGAGACACACAAAGTCCTTGGCTTAGGGTAAGCACTGCTCAGCAACACCAAAACATCGCTGTGTTATCAGCGTTATTCTCATCCCAGATCCCAAACACGGCCCTGTACCGGCTCCTGGGGAGAGAACTGGCTCTATCCCAGCTGAAACCAGGACACCTTCAAGGCCCCGGGTGCAGAGCTGTGGAGGGGCTGCAGGTGGGTGCTGAGTGGTGCTGGGTCAGCTCTCGGAGCCAGAGCAGCTCCTGCCGCCGTTCCTCAGCTTCCCTTTCACCCCCACCTGCAATGCTGTGGGTGCTGAGTCCAGGGCTGTGTGGCACCCAACCAGCTGTGACCCCCGGGGCTGCAGGGACCTGCCTTCCTCGGCCCCCCTTCCTTTTAGGGGGAAGGACCCTCCCGTGCGAGACCAGCTCAGCCAAGGGAGGAGGAGGAGGAACATCCCCTTTGTGGGAGAAGATGTGGCGGGGCTGGAGGTGGCTGAGCCCGGCCCCCAGGCCCGGCAGTGCAGGATGTTGCCCAGACAGGTCTGTGGAGCCACAGCTCAGCCTCGCTCTGCCTCTGTCCCGGCAGCCCCAGCCCCGCTTTCATCTCCCCGGGCTTTCATCTCGTCTTCACTGGCTCCTGAGCTGCAGCTGCGAGTGCTGCAGGGAGCAGGCAGCTGTGAGCCCCTGGGGCTGAGCCCCCTGAGCTGAACCCTCAGGGCTCAGTTCCCAGTCCTGAGCACCCCAAGCTGAGCCCCTCAAACTGAGCCCAGCCTGGTGAGGGGGTTTAGCCTTGACCAGGAGCTCTCGGTACTTTCATTGCTCGTCTCCCCAGGCACTGACTGGGTGCAGAGGCCTCCCAAAGGCTTTGCTGAGACGCCAGAGAACAGCTTTGCAGATCTGCACTGCAGGGCCCGGGCCGAGCAGGTACTGTGCCCAGGGCTCCAGCAGCCTCCCCTCTGCGGGGCCGATCCCTTCCCAAAAAGCACAGATGGCATCTGCCCCGGAGCTGGAGCGGGCACGGGCTGGCAGCACGGAGGGGGCTGCGGCTACCGTATGTTCTGAGGGAAATGCTCCTTTCCTGTGGTTCAGAGCAGGGTCTCCTGCTGCTCCCAGGAAGCCGTGGCTTGCCCTGAGCCTCCCCTGCTGGGCTTCTCCATCCTCTGAACCCTGAGGAGCTCAGGAGCTTCAGGGCCTCAGTTCTGCCATGAATCCGGATTTAGGATCCTGCCAACAACATCAGTTTGTCACAGATGAGTGATTTAGGGTCACTCAAAGAATCACCAGTAACGCTGTTAGCAAAAGTTATTTTAATATGAATCTGTGGAAGTGTGATTTAACAGAGTTCAATGGTGAGGTTCCCTCTGGTACTTCCTACATGGATGTAAAAGACTAAGGAAAACCAAGTTGGAATCGAGCTGGAATGATTTACACTGAGACTGAAGATGTAAAAGGGTAAGAGACACCCTTCTGTTGAGTACAAGGTTCAGACAAGACCCACCTGCTTCCTAAACTCTTGATGGACCTTAGGTACAGCCATGTGCAGTCTTAGTCTCAGATTTGGACAATGGTTTACATCTGAAGGAATTAACTACATGGATTTCATTGGTGTTAATTCAGGATGGTGTCAGGAACTCACCGAGCAGGTGTTAAGGGTCTCTCCAGCTTGGGTGGGGAAGGATCTCTCAGTCTCTCAGTCTCATCCCAAACCCTGAGACGAGTCCCACCTCCAGAGGAGATCACAGATGTGCATTTCAGCTGCTGATTAGGGGGAACTCAAATTGGACTCATCCAAAGATCTCTTGTTGGTGGAAAGGTCTCTGTTCCTTGAGGCACCAGCTCGGGAGGTGTCCCTGCTCCAGGACACCACGGCACAGTCACAGGGCCAGGCAGGGAGAGCTTGAGGCACTCCCTGGGATTGGCAGGGTGATGGGATGAAGCAGTTGGCTCACAGGGAAAAGTGCGGGGGGCTCCCTGTACCCATGACTTTCATTGTTCCTTGATAAATAAGTCTTGGAAAAGCCACCTGCTCTCCGTGTGTTAATCCCACAGTCGGTTCTGAGCTCACAAGCATCGATGCTCCCTGGAGCATCCCTACTCTGCTCCTTCATGGATTTCCTGGACTTCCTGGCATGGCTCTGGCCTTCTCCTCCTCTGGATCCCGGACCAGACCATCACTGGTTTGGTGGAAGGGTCGAGTGCCTATGTCACGAGTCCCATTAGGGTTTGCCTAAAGTAGGAAGCTGGGAAGTGGGGCAGCCTTTGCATGGACCCTTGGAAAGCAGCCAAGGGGGAGCAGGGGCTGGGGGTCTCCTGTGGCACCTGTGGGGTCTGTGCCAGAGCCATGTCCCGCTGGCTGAGGACGGGAATGTCCCCAGCTGCCACCACCTCCCTGGGCAGCAGATCCTGCTCAGAGCGTTGCTGGGGCTGGGCTGTGACACAAGGACGTCCTTACGCTGCCCTGCCCCCTCCAGCCCTGGGCACTGTCCCAGAGACAGCGGGGGGGACACCTCCATGAGCCCACGGACTGTGTTCCCATCCCCAGGAGGTGCTGCCTCGTTCCATGCACCTTTTGAGTTGGGAAACAGCAGCACAGGTGGCACAGGACATGTCCCTGCACAGCTCTGCTGTCACACTCAGCCCCCCAGACCTTGGGAGTGCCTCCGTCCCTCATCCCTGCATGGGCAGTGGGCGCCTTCCAAGCTCTGCAATGTGGTTTTTGTTTGTTCTGTGTTCCCTGGACAGCTGATGCCTCTGGGGCCAGATTCCCCAGGGTCCCTGGCAGCCCCCCAGCCCTGATCCGCACCCACCTCCTCCCAGGCAGGGGGACGGGGTGCTGGGTTTGCTCCGCTCCAGTTTTGGGCTCCATGGAGGAGGTGACAGCCGTTGCTGGGACAAGGGAACAGTCACCAGCATGGCACGTGCTCCCTCTCCCTTGTAAGGCACAGCCCAGGCCAGGGGCCAGCAGCTCCAGGAACACGGGCAGGACCTGGAATGCTTCTGGGAAAGTGCTGGGGCAGAGAGGACATGTCCCATCCCCTGACACTGATACCGAGGGCACCTGCTGCTCTGGCCCCACAGGGACAGCAGGTCCCTCCTCACCCGCTGCTTTACCAGGAGAAGGGGCCCCAGGATCATTTTTGGTCCTGGTGAACAAATAAATCCCTGCCAACCCCAGAGGCTGCCGGGACACGGCCAGCGGCACCCACGTCCTCCAGCACGGGGTGTACAGGCCCTGCTGTGGTTTCAGTGCCCTTTCCAAGGGAGCAGGGGGAATTTTTTGGTGGTTTGGGAGTTTTTCTGCTCCTTCTAAGAAAATATGCGACGTGCCAGGCTGCACCTCTTCCTGCCACGTCCCTGCACTGCCGGGGCTGCCCCAGAGTGACCCAGCTGCAGTGGGTCAGGGCTGCTAATGCAGATTTCCCCCCTTCCCAGGGAACTGGGAGGATGGAGAAGGGTGAAAAGAGCCTGGGCCGTTTAAAATCCTCCTGGAAATGTTTTTCCCATCTGCTGCTATCAACTAAGATGTGACTCCCGCTGTGACACAGCATGAGCCCCCTCCCTGCCCTTCTCCCCAAACCCACAGGTCCTGCAGCTCCTGGCCCTTGCTTTGGGGGCTGCAGGGATTTCCCTCCTGGAGTAACTTGATCCATCTTTCCAGTAGATCCCTGGGCCAAGCCCCATCCCAGTCCCATCTCCAGGTCCTTGTCCCCTGGGTTTTGGCTTGTGTGGGGGCCGCACTTCCCTGCAGCTTCGATGTTGGGTTCCAGCTGCTCCCTCACCTTACGGCACCTCTTCCAGCAGGGAAACTGAGGCACGGCACCACCATCCCCTTGTCACTCTGCCTGACCCCCAGCTGTCCCTGAGACACACTGGGCAGCTCTGCTGGGGGGTCCTGGGCAAGGGGGGCAGCCCCAAAATGTGGGGGTAAAGCAGGAGCTGGGAAAAGCCACGCAGGGTTCGCCCCAGGCCCTTCCCTGCAGCAGAGGGGGAGTGAGGGACCAGGGCTGTGTCCCTGGGAGACCCCCACAGTGGCAGGGCGGGGACTTGGGGTGCACTGGAGGCCTGGCAGGAGCTGCCAAAACTCCCCGAGTGGCTTCAAGGCGAGGAGGAAGCTCGAGGATCCACCGGCACAGGAACCAGCACAGCCGTGAGCCCGTGTGTGCCTTGGGCGTGGGACGGGTGTGTGTCCCTCTTGTCCCTCGTGTCCCCCGTCCCTCCCACCCCTCCTGTCCCACCCCTCCTGTCCCACCNTGCCTTGGGCGTGGGACGGGTGTGTGTCCCTCTTGTCCCTCGTGTCCCCCGTCCCTCCCACCCCTCCTGTCCCACCCCTCCTGTCCCACCCCAGTGCCAGGAGTGTCAAACCTCTGGGTTTCTGCCCAGCAGGAAATTCCAGGTTTTTTGCAGGATTTTTTCATTTGACACAGAGCCAGGGCTCCAAAGCCTCCTGCTTCCAGGGGCGGGAAGCTGGGCCCTCCTTGGGCCGGGGAAGTAACACACAGAAAAAGGAGGTTTATTTATTTTCCCTCCCAAAGCAGAGCAGCGGGGTGGGAGGGGAAGCCCTGGGCAGCCCCAAGCCTGCCCACGTTGGGGCACATCCAGGGGGAGTGGGCAGCCACGAGTGGCTCAGGGCACGGAGGGGTGACAGGGTGGCCACGATGCCTCCGGCCCCTCACGCTCCCTCTGCTCCCTGGCCAACAATAGCGGCCTTCCGGCACAGCCCCGCTCGCTTTCCTGTTTTCCCTCAGCCGGTCTTGGAGTGTGAGGCTCGACAGATTGTGGGTCCTGGTGGCACGCAGAGGTGTGGGGACAGGTGACACCCTGGGGACACAGCAGGGGGCTCACCTTTAGTGGATCCTGGTGAGAACTCGGACTTGGGGAATTTGCTGCTGCCGGCCCCATGTTTGCACCCCTGGGACGCTGGATGTGATCAGGAGGAGGGAGGGAGCTGGGGGGCTCAAATGCATCAAAATTCATGTTTCCCTGAAAAAACATCAGGAGGCCCTGTGCTGCGGCCTGTAAGCTGCCAGCGCTCCCTGGGGCCAGCGTGGTCCTTGCCACTGTCCATGGGCACCTGTGTCCCCACAGCAGGAGCCACCAGCACGGGGACCTGCTGCAGCCCAGACCTGGGGGGGATTTTGGCCGGACCCTGCACCCACCGGGTGAGGGGGAGAGGGAGAGCTCTGGCCCTGTGGGGGGAACACGGGTGGCACACTGGGATAAACACATGTGCAGGCAAAAAACAACCCACGATCTTGTGTACGTGTGTGTGTGTGTGTGTGTGTGTGTGTGTGTGTGCTGCTGCAAACAGCCCCCGGGCCGATGCTCTGCCCTTGCACACACGTGTGTGGTTTTGTGCACATTCCCTGGCAGCCAATTCCACAGGGACAGCACCGGGAAGGGAAGCCGAGGGAAGAGGAGGCTGTCCCAGTGTCCGTGTGCCCGGCAGCTGAGGCCCGACGCTGCCGCCACACCCGGCTGGAAACCTCCCCTTGAGCGTGCAGGGAGCGCGTGGTGAGCGCGCACCGAGCGTGCAAAGCGCTTGTGACAAGCACAGCACGGGCAAACACGCCAAGGGCCCGCCAGGGCCACGCGGGGAGCACGGGGTGGGCACTGAGCACACGCTGGGCGTGCAGAGGGGGCACGGTGACACGCGGGGAGCACGGGGTGGGCACTGAGCACACGCTGGGCGTGCAGAGGGGGCACGGTGACACGCGGGGAGCACGGGGTGGGCACTGAGCACACGCTGGGCGTGCAGAGGGGGCACGGTGACACGCGGGGAGCACGGGGTGGGCACTGAGCACACGCTGGGCGTGCAGAGGGGGCACGGTGACACGTGGGGAGCACGCAGAGGACACGCGGGCGATGTGACACAGCCGGAGCGCACACGCTGCACGCTCGTTGCACACGCAGTGACCACGCTGCCACTGCCCCAGCCTCCCACACGGTGACAGGGACCCCCGTGGGCCGGGCGAGCCCCCAGCCAGCCCTGGGTGTCCCCACCACACCAGGCACCCCTGGGTGGCCCCGGGGCTCTGGGTGCCGGCTCTGCTGCCCTGTCATTCCCGGCTCCGTGACCTACATGGTGGCGGGTGCAATTTGGGAACGCGTGGCTCCTCAGGAGCCCCAGGAGGGGAAGGGACCGTCCCTGTCGCCCCGCAGACCCCATAGTAGTGGGGGCACCACCACTCACCCCCCCGGGACTAACTGGGGAGCCCTCATTAGCAGCACCAACAAACAAAGGCCCGGGATGCCCGGTTTGCCCTGGCACGGGATGCAGGAGAGGCCATCAGGGCCTGGAAAAACAGGAATTTCGGCAGATTTTGGGAGGGGGTGGCCAGGACCCCACTGTGGTGACCCCACGCCAGGCTGGCACCGGGCTTTGGGGCAATGCAAATCCCCCCCAAACACCCCCCAGCAGCGGGGGAGAAGAGAGGGGGGGGCAGGGCAGGGCCGGGGGCTGCGGTGCCGGTGAGGGGGAGAGG
>VZTE01000489.1:0-10826 GCA_013397775.1 Eulacestoma nigropectus
CCCTTTCCTTCCTTTCCCTTCCTGGAAATATTTTTAGGGCATTTTCTTTTTAAGGGGAGTATCAAAAGGATGAAGTTTTACTTATGTGGAAGGCAACTATTATTAGGGGTGGGTGGTGCTCAAGTACTTCAGTCCTTTAGGATATCCTTCTCAATACAGAAAAATTCGGATATATGGCCAGGTGATGCGTATTCACATTGTCATTGCTGCTCCGCCAGCAGCTGTTTAAAAACCTGCTTTAAGCTCCTTCTACAAACTTTCAACACTCAAAATGTTGTCTTCTTTCTTTTGCAGTTGTTTTTTCACCATTTTTGGTGTATGTTCACAGCTCACTGAAGTAATATATGACACCAGCTTTAAAACCTCTGATTAGTTTGCCTTTTCAGATGATCATTTAGTCAACGGTGAATTTTCTCCTAACACATGGCCAGAAATTTACAGGCGACAGAAGCAGAAGATTAAAGCATTTCTCCTGTTGACCCTCTACTTTGCAAGCAGCATGTGTACATAAAAACACGTCCTGCCCCAAACCTTCATTCCCTTATAGCCAACCACTGCTTTACTGAAGGCCAAAAGTGAGCAAAGGAGCGGAGAAGAGAGCTGAATGCAGCACATGTGTCACAAAACGCCATCATTCATGCATGATTTCATCTATTATTCTATTCTGATTCATACAATCATAGAATATTAAATACTGGAAGGACCTTAAATGCCACTAGTGCCAACCTCCCCTGCTATGGGCAGAGACACCTCCCACTAGCCCAGGCTTGCCCAAGGCCTTATCCAACTTGGCCTTGAACACTGCCAGGGTTGGGCCATCCCCAACCTGCCTGGGCAACCTATTTCAGTGTCTCACAGCCCTCAAAATAAAGAATTTCTTCCTGTTATTGTTACAATCCATCCCTGAATAATCCACCCCTGAATACAGGTTACCTGATGTTCTGGTTGATCGATCGCTCGGGGCAGATTTGTGTGAAGTGACATTGAATGATCAGCATTTATACGTACATATATATGTATATATCTACATATATATGTATATATCACAGAATATTCTGAGTTGGAAGTTACCCACAAGGATCATCAAGTCCAACTCCTGGCCCTGCACAGGACACCCCAAGAGTCACACCATGCCCCTGAGACTTTGTCGAAACATTTCTTGAACTCTGACAGGCTTTGAGCTGTGAACACTTCCCAGGGGAGCCTATTCCAGTCTGGGTGCCTCCATTGTAATGGAGAGGGAAGGTATCACCACCCATGGATCCAGCAACATGACTTGATTGTTGCAATTTAGGTGTCTGTTGGTCAAGGTGATGGTTGCAGTTTTGATCCATGGGGGTGTGGGAAGCCTGTGAAGTGTAGACTTCAATGAGTTAACACATTCATTCATTCTGGTTCAGGTGAGAACACTCAGGTGCCTCCCCTGAGCGGGGAATTTTGCACTATCTGTTCCAGCACTGGATCATACACAGTCCTGTAGTGGAAGGCCCCAGAAGTCAGTTGGGGGTGGTCTTAAGATGGTTTATGGTACCTTAGACATGACTGCTGTTTCTCACATCAGTGTAGTTAAGCTACTTATGCCTTGCCAGAGGGCATGAATACCTTCAGGCCTACATGTGAATGTCCTAATACCTCCCTCAAGGGAGAGGTTTACCCCTGAGACAACTCTGTAAGGGATGAAATTGGCTGCTGCCTGTACCAGTGTCCCCTGTCTCTGTCCTCCCTTTAATCTCTACCCACAGTTTCTCGGTTGGTTCCTCATCCTTCTCCAGGCAGAGTTCCATACGCTCCAGCTGGTTGTTGACATAGGCCCTATGCCCCCTCTTTGTCTCCCTAGTCCGTCTTTCCTAAAAAGCCTAAAACCTTCCATTTCAATGCTCCAGTCATGGGAGCCATCCCGCTGTGTCTCTGTGATGCCAATGATACACTGATGCAGGCGTGCATGTCTCTAGTTCATCCTGCTTTTTCCCTGTATTGTGTGCTTTTGTGTGTAGGCATCTGAACCAGATAAAGGCCCCATATAAAACCAACTCACAGGCTGGAGCCTCTGGAATGCCTTTGCACTCTTCCAGGCATTCCTTACAGGTGTTTGCAGCCAACTGGCAGGATTGGGATGGATAGGTGCCTCCCATCCCGTAACAGATGTGGTTTAAAGCTCTCTTCTGGCAAATCCCCGACCAAAGATACTTTTTCCCTTCTTTGCCAGATGGACTCCAGGCTTGCCAAAGCAAGTTCCATGGTCTGAGTCACCTGACTATGGCACCACTGTTCTAACCATTTATTGACCAAACTCATCTGGCCATTTCAAGCATCTCTCCTTTGACCTGGAGAACTGATGAAAAAACCAGTTGGCCTCCAGAGCCCTTTACCACCTACCCCAGGGCTCTCTAGTCCATCTTAATGCCTCCTGGCCTGCTGCTGGCTATGTCATGTGTGCCCACATGGAACACTAACAGTGGGTAGTAATCATTGGGATTAGTTGGGCTTGGCAGCTTCTCAGTAACATCTCTGATCCAGGCTCGAAAATGGGTCAGGCTGGCAGATGAGTGCCTCCGTGCCTCTTCAATAAAACCACCTACTACTATCACCCACCACCTTTTGTTGGGTGAACTAGTTGTTAATTTCTGGATTTGTGGAGAAGACTGCGCTGTTCCAGTTATCTCTGGCTGTGCTTCCAGTGTGCTGGGTGTTGCCCTATTAGCCTGCAGAACTGCAAAGTGGTTCTGAGTGGTGATGTTCAGCTGGGTCAGAATATCTGGTTTTGAAGAAAGCCCCTTCCTTTTATTAGTTCCTTGCCTCTTCCTTTTGTTTGTTTGAGTTTTTTTCCTCACTACATCCCAACCCTGTGTGTTAATGTCCTCCCTCCCTTCCATGAGTGTCAGTGGATGAATTTTTGGCTTCTCCTCAGTGGGCTGTGTTTTCCCCCACCACTGGGGCTTGGAACAACTGTCCAGCTCCCTCTGAGCTTCCCTGATATCCCTCAGTCTTTCAACTGCCTCCAGCAGCTTAACTACCTATTCCTGGAAGTCCTCCACCAGGGCATACCTTTTAGAATTCAGTGACCTATCCTCCTCGCACTCCCTGATAATTCCTGACCTCTCCACTTCCTCTTTCAGCACTGCCAGTAGGTGGCTCATCCACCTGTTCACACCACAGAGAGGTGTTATCTCTGCTGCCCTCCAGCATAAGTGACAAGGTCAGGCACTCATTGCAGCTGGAGACCTGAACAATTGCATGTTGATGTATGAGGTCCATCCGGATAACCATGTTCTGACAGTGACTTTTAGCTGAGTGGGAACCATAGTTAATCCTCTTCTAGTTGCTTGGGTGATGACTCACTCCTAAATTCTCCTCAGGTACAGCTGAGGGGCTGTGCCCCACCCGTGTGAACTGCTGTGCAAACTGCCCTGTGACACCCTGGCTGAAGTGCCAGACCCTGTTCACCCACTCCCTGGAGACATTTAAATCTCCCACAGATGCTCCTAGCAACTCCCCCTCCATGTCTGATTGGGTCCCGAGAGCTTCCAGATCTGCATGGGGCTCTGAGCTGCTGATGGTTGTCCCTGAGCCAGGAACCCCCCTGCACAGCGTGATCCCACAGCCACCTCCGGTCTTACCTCAGTTGCTGCTGCTGCCACTTCTGCCCTCACCAACTGACTGTAAGTTCAGGGTAAATTCTCTGCAGATATTAACCTGGAAAGAATGAAATATCAAAAGGACTATATTTTTGGTAATCTCACATCCTTTTTTTCTGTATCCTTGACTAGCAGGCGTGGGAGTAATTTTTTCTTACAGCTTTTATTATTTGAGGTTATTGCTTGCCATCACATTCAACTTTCAAAGAGATGCTGCATATCCCAATTAGGTAACTATTTGCTTTGTTCAGCAAGTTGCTTACTAGTACAAATAACTGCCAACTTAATAAACATGAAAGGCTTATTTGTGGATGTGAAGCATTCCTCAGCCCTGCAGGGAAAGAACATGCTACTTCCTTATGGGCTAGGAAGCTGCTCTGGGTTTCTACTAAGTAGTGCTCACTTTCTCGGCAGATTGGATGGTCCGTGTGCCCAAAACCAAAAGAAATGTCCAAGAAAGTTGATAGTCCATGGTATCATGACATAAAAGGTTCACCAGTTCAAAAAAACCCTTGTAGGGAAAGAAGAAGAAAAGTCCTCCAAAGCTAATTGTGTAAAAGGTGGAGATTAGCATATTTTCTAATTATGTTCAACTTTTTCCATTCCATTTGTTTTTCCTGTGTTTTCTTTTAATGAATAAATTAACTTTACCATGAGCAGTGAAAGGCAGCATCGAAGAATTTCCTTGTTTGGGACCTGAGTTTGTGTGAAAGAAGCTGATTGCTTTCTGATGGTCCAGGTTAGAGAGGAAAATTCCTGATCAGTCAGGGGTATTGGGTTGGGAATGGTGCCTGAATCTGGAATACTGGAGTGCAATAGACAGCTGTCACAGTTTCATGGTTTACACAATCTTCTTTAACAAGGGCTTATAGAGGTAAACTATAAAAATCTCAATGTAATCCTTCCCTACTTTTATGTCTGTTTTTTCAAAAAATCACAAGGGTTTTTCCCCCTTATTAATTTTAAAAATAATACAGCATTTGTGTTGTGGAAAACAAAGTAATATTTATTTAATAAAAAAGCTGTTTTTACTTGATTTTTCATTGGAAAGACAACTTTCCAGAATTATTAATCTAGACTCAAATTTCCTTTTTGAAAGCCATACTTTGAATGAAAACATCCAGCCAGTGTTCCAATAAAATCTCGGACACAGAGGTTTTATTCATTTCTTATTATATATATTACAAGGCCTGTTGCTCTTCTTTTTCCTCTAGTTTTTTGCTTCATAACATTTTATCAAGCCCAATTCCATGACTCATTGCTTTTAATAACTACATTCACATTACATGTTTTTCCAACCATTGGTTTTCTCCATATTCCTCTTGACCATTTTTCTTATACTAAAAGGACTCCTGCAAGAATTTAGAGTTAAAAATTTTTCCCCATTCCCTTAGGCTGTGAGGCTGAATTAAATAAGCCCTACTAAAAGTAATAAACCACTCCTAGCTGTGCCATAGTGATATCAGTTGTCAGAATGTCAAAGGGAATGTGAGGACTGAATTCACTGTCACTGCTACTGACGGAAAAAAAATCGAAAAGACCAGAAAACCATCAACATTAGAAGTCCTGTGTCCCAGACCTGAGAGGAGCTGATACAGAAATAGCAGTCTTCCTAAGAGAAATATATGTTTGCACTAGCCTAATGGAAATTATTGTTGTCAGGGTCAGTATCTGAGTACATGTTCACAAAGTGAGTGTGGCATTACTGATGCAAACATACTGGACATTGCAAGAAAGATGATAACTTCCTCGCAGACTAAACTCCAAAACAAAGAGAGGGAATCACCTCTTCCAAGCTCTCTGGGATACTGCAAGTGAGCACTGTAACATGGCAGAATTTATGAGTGTGACTAATACAAGGTGACAGCTCTGTTCAGATCTCTCTGCCCGTCTTTAGTGAGACCATTTTAATGAAATGTTTGTTTACTCTTCAAAAGCTGAACTCAGCTTGCAGAGAATGCCTATTTTGTATTTATCTGAGTCTGGTTTGGAAGAGCTAGATATTTAAGTGACTAACAAACCATAGCATTGGTGAGTTGGCCTCTTATGGGAACAACAACAGCTCAGAAAATAACTGCCACCTCTTCACTACAGGCAGCAGATTTTTGCCTTCAGGATAGCTACAGCTATAGGAATTCCCAAGGGAATGGACACAGGAAAGGATCAAAAAAGATACTTTAACAGGGATTATTTGCGAACAGTGGTGGATGGGCTATTTTCAGCAATTATTATAACAAATTGACAAAATATTGCCACCATTTCCTAAATAACAAAACTATTGCAAAATGCTCATAACAAGTAATGGTGGAGTACAGTTAAAAAAAAAGAAAGAGTGAGAGTTTTAAGAGAATAAGAATAATAATGGTGTTTGGTAGCTGCCTATAACAGCAAACACATTTTTTATTGTCTTTAACCACAAGAAGAAAGAAAAGGTTCCAAATAGGATAAGCGCATTTCAATACTGGGATGCTAGAAATCTGGGTGGATTTTCTTTCTTTTTTTTTTTTCCCCTTTAGATTTTGTTCCAAGACAAACTAGGGGTGAAATATAAATGAAGTGAAGATGTTCTGTAGCCTGCTTATAAATCCACAGGTCCGTAAATCAAGGGTCCCAACTAAGACTAAGAGTTAAAAGAAGGGAAAGAAAAAAAATCACAGGCTTTAAAAGCACATCTTTTTCCCAAAAGACTGAAAAGATGTTAGTCAGCATGGCATCCGAATTTTCTGTGTGCTTTTGCATGGGAGAAGAGAAAGACACACAAAGATTAACTATAGAAAATAGCACCGCATGGGGTACAACTGAATGCCCCATGGCTTTCCACTACATTCACAGCATCACAAACCTTTGCAGGCAAGACCATCGTTCTCTGATGCAGCCACAACAGCTTTCCAGCGTCTCTGTCTGAGATCTGCAACCCTGCACCAAGCTTCCCTCTTCACTCAGCTGTACCATCATGTGTCTGCTCCCTCTGAGACACAGAAAAGCAGTCAGCATGAGCTTGTCCCGTGAGCTCCAGCTGTCCACAGTAATGTGGAGGTGGTTGGCTTGGTCTCACCTTCCTGTCATCACACACAGGTTTGTCATTTCTCCCTTGCAACACACTATTCCAGCACAGACTAGACTTCTGAATGGTTCCCCCTTAAAATGCTATGACTCAATGAACATAATCACTAAATAATATAATATTTTGCTGAATTTTCAGCATCTCAAAGGCCATTACTAATGAGGACAGATCAAGTTCTGCTACTTTCATTAGGAAATAGACAAATATGTTGATATGAACTAGAATCCAGACCTAGTAAAAAAAAGGGTATAAAGACACTGTGATGTTCATTTAATCATCTATGAGTACTCACATAACTTTCACGGGAGGCAGTATTAGTCAAGGCAAATGTACAGAACTATGTCTCATTTTATTGGATTGCTAGGATATAGCAATCTAATAAGAGTATACATAGAGTTTAAGACATGGCGTTAGAGACTTTATATTAAGTATTCTGCATAAGAGTTTCACATTTGATTGTTGTCTCTTACTAATTTTATCACTATCATTATATATAACTATGAGCTACAAAATTGAGGAAGCATATTTTGTAAATATTTCCTAGTTAAATAGTCTGCTAACTGGCAACATGAATTTTTAAACCTCTTTTGAGGTGGGGTCTGATATTAGCATTTATTTCAACAGTGGTAAAACATAATCTTTCGTGCCCTGGCCTATGCTTTTTCTCATTTTTCCCTCCTCTCTGAAGAACACTTTTTAAAATTGCTTTTATGCAGTCCTTTTTAAGGGATTTTGTTTGCAATGCTTCTTATGTTGAAATACACCAAGTGTACAAGTAGAGATTTATAGATTATGCACAGAAGATACTCTATAAAAATATGTCTACATGCTTTTCTGCATGTACATCACAGAAGCATATGGACAGATAATCACACTTTAGATTTTATGTAGTCAGATGAAAGAAGTTTTTTTTCTGATTTCAGGTTTCTTTTTCCTCTGTGTTTCTGAATAAAAATTTTGTGGAAAGTGCAATATTCATGATTAGGATATTTTCCCCTTATCCCTTGGATGCTGTTTTACAGCAGTTTTCCTAGCAGCAGCTACATCTTCACTGTATTCTAGCTCAAAAAAATGCACCTATACTTGGATGGCAGCATTATTCCTATTTCACTATGAAAGATAATGAGACTTTTATATACAAAACCTGAATTTCACTCAGTGAAATTTTTTGTCAGGCAAAGATAATGTCAGTATTCATATTGAAGTAAATAAGTCTTAAATTTCTGTTACACTGATTTCCAGCTCGAATGTTTTCTTTAATACATTTCCATGAATACTTAAAATATCACAACGATTTTGAGCCCAGAAGATCTTAGCAGACAGAGAGCTGGAAGAAAATTCTGTTTGATTTTCACCGTTGTTTGGCAATTTCACTGATGCTTTCTCATAACAGAAGAGCATACTGCATTTTACAATTACAGCATGCAGCATTCGATGTCTTTCCAGGCAAACATGTAGGCCTGCACTGTATGCTTAACGTGATGTTACGTATTTTATATTAAAAAGACACAATTGATAGCCAAAGGCTGCTGAATTTCAACATTATTGTGTAGGTTATTTAATTCCATCCTATAACTGAACAATAGCCCCTCACTCTTCTCATAGCCACTAGGCCTATATTTTTACTTTTTCAGGTAACCATTTAAAACCAAAATATTCTGGAGTATCAATTCAATGGAGAAGATGACATACTAATGAAAAGAACAGTGGTAATTCGGTCAGCAGATATCTACCAGTCATGGTAGATGTAATCTTTTTTTGATCTTCAAAAATGTTTTAATTACAGCAGCTTTTGACTTGAATTTAAATCTGATCCCCCTCTAAGCTTTTCTTCTTCAATGCAAACCAATTTGTTATAATTTTTAAATTCTGTGTGATATAGAAAAATTTATAGGCTTGTTGTTCACATTTCATTCCATAACCTTCAAGGGTAGCATCTTCTGCTGGACTTAGGTACTATTTCTCTACAGGCTGAGATTTCTAAAAGAACCTGGATAAACACAGTGTTATTTACCTATGAAGGCATTTAGAGCCTTTATCTTCTTTCATGCAGTTAAAATAAACATGTGATAAATGTGCCACTTTTATCACTCACCATAACACCCATTGTAACACCAATCAGCAAGAGGTGCTAAAAAGCAAAATTAGCTTAATCAGAACCTTTGTTCTTCTTATCCAGTCCTAATTTTCTGTCCGAAGGTGGGTTTTGAAACACCTCTCAAAATCGTTGTTTTCCCCAAGGAAGAGAGGAAGTAAATTTAAAAATTATTATTACTTCTGAAGAACTATTTCCTATCACATAAGTGAAATAATTGCTCACACTATCAACAGCACATCTAGAAGGGAAAAAGGTGAAATGGGGTGGCTACATCAGGCCTTGCATGCCAGAGCTGAATTTAACTGTGCACCTTTAAACTCTCCTACAATATCCTTGTTTTGTTCATCCAGCTGTGGCAGCTATGTGGGTTTTGAAAAATCGTGATCTTAAAGATAAAGGGATTGATTCAGAACAGGTGAAAGTTAGAGATTCTCTAGATAATGAAGACCATAAAATCCCAAAACAGACTATTGTGCCAGCCTGAGATTTCCAAACATTGCAAAGTTTTGGAATAATTTCTTACTGTCAGAAGGTGATTAAACTATGCAAACTTAATGCTGAATACTTTCATGTGCCATTGAAATTTATCCTGAAAAATTCCAAGCTGGGAGGGATAGTATTTAACAGACTAGATGTGATAGGAAATGTTTTTCTGTCACATACTTATTTTTGGGTTAATTTCACAGCCTTTACAGAAATGGTTCTGGATTTAGATCAGCGTAACTGACAACTGAACATACTTTTAAATCCCTGTGATGTTTAAGGTTATGGTAAATATATGCTCCAGGAAGATGATTAACAATTTCAAACCTTTGAATACTGTTTTGTGAACTGTGATGACAAAAATGGCAGGGTGTGCACAAATGTTGTAAAGGCACCAGCTTCCTGGTGTGACTGAAAGTGGAAGATGCACCATTATCTCCAAGGTCCTAGGGCCTCTCCACTGTCTTTAGCTAGCCAAATCTAGTTAGACAGCCAAATCTGGCAATTCACTATACTTTCAAAACTTGACTTCTGTAAGTATCATCTGGAAAGAACTGTACCTTTAAACACTGAACTCCAGCACAGAAAAAAAATATTCTGAATACACAGATATCAGAAGGAGTTTAATAGAATTCGAGCCATATGACCAATATGACCATTTTTGAGAATATTATTCCCCAAAATTTGGATGCAGATTCCTCCAGTTAGTCTCTTTAAAGGAAAATCTTGCTTAAGATATTAATTTGATTGGTTGTAATAAACCTCTGCATAGACTTGAGAAGCTAATTCTCTTGCTTACATGAGTAAGGAGGCTCTTAAAATCACTGGTACAAATCCCCTATTGGCTTAGATTAGTATAACTCTGCAAGATTCAGCTGAGATACATCACCATAAACAAAATTAGTGAGGTGAGGAATGAGACAAAACGGACTTCTGTTATTGTGAAATCCATGTGGTTCTCCTTCTTTACATAAGCTACTTTCTAAAACCAGGCTCCTATTTTGCACAGGATCAATAGTTATGTCTGGTTTTGTCTGGTTCTCATTGGAGCCTTCCCTATTCCACACACACAATGACAGATTTATTGCCTGTCATGGAGTAGAATGAAATACAGCAAGAAGGAAATGTAGTCCATTTTGACTTTAGAAGCAAAAGCTTAGTTAAATCAAAGTACTGGCACATTCAGTTCTCACACAGACCTGAATAAATTGTCAAATAACTCCAGTCACTTTGATAATGATTCCTTAAATATACATCCAAAAGAAAACAGCTTCTATTGGCACATTTTTCTTATTATACAGTACTCTTATAACACCAGATATTCTCTGAGAAACTTATCTGATGTTTGTATATGCTGATATGCAAGTAGTCTGCTTTTGAGCAATCATATTACATAAGAATTTTGCTGTTTGTGTTTTCAGCACAATAAATAAACTACATATAAACTGAAAAAGCACCATATTCATAACATGACACAAAAAATAGAAGAAAAGGTGAAATGAGAAAATGAAGAGAGGAGAGGAGTGGAGAGGAGAGGAGAGGAGAG
>VZTE01000489.1:10934-98657 GCA_013397775.1 Eulacestoma nigropectus
AGAGAAGAGAAGAGAAGAGAAGAGAAGAGAAGAGAAGAGAAGAGAAGAGAAGAGAAGAGAAGAGAAGAGAAGAGAAGAGAAGAGAAGAGAGGAGAGAAGAGGAGAGAAGAGGAGAGGAGAGAAAAGACTGCTAAATAAGTGAGCCATACTTAAGTAAGAGGTGATAATATGTATCTTTCATTCTAAGCGTTGCCTTTTTCTTCACTTTTTATAGATGAATGGGCTGGAAATATCACACCTAGGTCAGTTAAGAGTAAGATGTCCCTTTACTTTGTTCAACCTGAATCAAAGCTTCTAAGCAAGTATTGTGTGGTGAGTACAGGGGTCAGTGAGGAAGGCATCAAGTCTTTTCATCAGAGAAAAATGATGTTATAAAGCTTAAGCTCCTTCAAAGGCTCTCAGGAAAAAAACTTATATTCTGCTAAAGGCAGAACAGAAAGAAAACACAGACAACCTCCCTCTCATTATTCATCAAAATTAAATAATCAGAGAGATGCACATTCTTGACTGGCTACAGCGTATTTTCTGGTTTGTTTTGGTTTTGGAAGAGCTAGTTAATCAGAGCTTTTTATTTTCCAGTTTCAAAGGATTAGGCTCCCACTGGCCATGTGAATTCCTGATGGAATATGATTTAAACTCACAGTTAGAGATGGTATTGATTATTTTGGCTAATGTGAGGATACGATGTCTTATATCTAAATTTTCTTGGTCTAAAAAGACACCAGCCTCTTCTTCATCTACCTTCCATAGGCTGTGAGTGAAAGTGTCTGTGTTTCAGGGTAATGGAAGAAAAAAAATTAAAATAATGAACACTTACGTGTAAACATTAGATTTTTTGGGCAAGGCAAGTAGTGCTTGCTAGTCATTTTATTACTAGAGACCAGATGGTGGGTCAGACCACCACACCTTTTCTTACATTCTGCTGTTGCACCAAAATCATTCACCTTCAGTCTGTCAGAGCTGCTCCCTCATCTATATCACCTTCCGGAAGCGTCTGATATTCACAGATGATGGAGATCTCATAACCTGGAAATAAATGAACAAAACTCATTGTTTTGTCTATGTGCTCCTTAAAATTAAAAAACAACAACAACAACAAAAAACCAAAAGATGGGAAAAAATAATAAATCTGACTGTCTTTTTCTGTCCACTGATCTCAACAGCTGCTCGTGGAAAGGATGAGACAGAGTTCAGGTATTTGGCCACCACTAGCTTCTCTGACAGGTTCATGTCAATCCAAATTCAAGACTGACTTTCCCAGAAAAATTTTTCATTCCAATTTTCTTACCAAAATCTCTGTGTTTATGAAGTCATTTTCCATGAAAAATATTATACTTGATTATATTTGAAATTTGGAAGATATGGTTTCAAATGGCGTTGTTTTTCAAAGTGTCATTTCTTTTCTGTATCATCTCCTGGTACAGGAATGGTCCTCTCCTCCCTCCACAGCTCTGGAGATTTTCAAACAGTCAGGCTTCAGGCTTTTATTTGCCCCAGGATCTTGTTTTCCATTAAAGTCTTTCTGAAGCTTCTAAATGAAATAGTACAAGTTCTTTGTTCTCTTTTTACATAGTAACTGTTGCCATTCTCCAGTCTTCTGTTTCTAGACTGTTACTAGGACTCTTACCCACTTCACAGAGACCCAGTCCACTTGCTGTGTGTCGTACAGTAAGTGACAGTATTATATTTAAAGCATAATACAAATATTAAATTATGAAGATCATAATTGCAATATGTCAGTGAGATTAAACTGTGCATCTTCACAATAAAATTGAATATTTTTACTTCATGGGTTTTTCATAATCAGCATATTCAAATAGAATCTCTGCACTAGTTAATCTTTAAAAATCAAATTTTGCACGTGTTATATTTGAAACCCATAAGTGAAGTGTCTCTGAGAGATGATCTGTCTGTTATTTTCCAGCTTTAAATTTGAAGGTGAAGAACTTTGCTGTTCCTATGCTTATTTGTGCTGTGAATTCAAGTGGGAACTGCTTCAAATGGGAGTCTCATAAAAGAATAAGCAGCTTCTCTTTTTTAGAGAAGAGGGTGGGTTTTTTTGTTCCCTTTGCAGCTCTGGAAAAGGGCTATCAGAGCCTGAAAGAACATTTACAGAAGACATTCTTATGTGTCTGTCTACCTTATCTTAAGATAAAAACCCCACAGATACTGAACTTTCCTCCAGTTGCTACACAGCATACAACAAATGGAGGTAAGCTATTTATTTGAGATAGCTGTCAGTTAGCCTAAACACTGTTTATTGGGTGCTCAGGTGCTGTCTATTGGCTTCAGTGCATGTAGAGAACGAGCCAGCTAGTCATGCAGCTATTGACTTTAATTTAGCTAATCTATATATACCAGCAGGCTCATCTATACCCGTGTTCAGTGGAAAAGTTGGTTTAAATTATCCCTGGTGCTGCAAGCTCAGCATATCTTCATGAAAATTTTCAGTCTTAATTGAATTTGTATAAATGAACATATATATATGTGTCCATGTGTATTAATTTGCTTTTAGAGAGTGATATGATTTTTTAAAAATAATTTCTTTATTTAACGAATTCCTGTGTCATGTTAAGTTCTTAAACTATGAATTATTATTTTCCTATAATTTTGGCACTATTTCATCCATTAAAGACAATTTCTTCATTGCAGAGTTCTTCTTTTGAGTACTTTCATCTTAAAAAGAAAGCTTTATAAATAACGGACTTTTCAGCTTAGTGCCTAACAAATATCTTCCATTGTTGTAATTGTTGTTGTTATTTTGGCAATTAAAATATTTTTAAAGTTGAATTGGAATTATTCCCACAAGTGTAAAGGAAAAGGCATTTCATAAGTGAAGAGAAGATGTTTCCACCATTATTATTGTCACCTAACTCCCTACATGTTATCTCTGCAGCCCCAAGAAAAAATATATCAAGAACTCAAATTTTAGTCCTTCTGTCAAGGCAAAGATTTGAGCCTCATTTCTTATAACTCCAATAACAAATAACTCTCTAAAACTTTTACTTTTTATAAAAAGTTTAGGGTTTTGTTGGACTAGAAGGAAAGAGAATAATTTAAAAACCTCATTGCTGAAAATTCCTCTCCTTAGGTGACTGAACCCACTATTCCATACCTTCTCCAATGAATACCTATTCGGTGTTAAGCAATGTATAGATGGCTACACACAGCATGCAAGCTTTCTCCATGGAATATAAGTTTTCAACCTAAATACTTTTCTAAAAAGAGTCAATAAGGAGTTAGAGTCCAAGTCTTCCTTCAGGTGTGTGCCTTCAGCCACAAGCTGCTTAAGGACCACACAGCTGCACACGCACTAACTCTGCCTCTAGTGGCATGTGGAGGGAGTCCAAAGGGCAAAAATGAGAGTACTTGTGGGTTGGGGTAAAGCCACCTAATAAGGGAAAAAAGAGGAAAACTGCCTCCAAATGTTGCAAAAATCGAATCTCTCACCACCAGAATATCAATTCCCAGCCAGTACCCAAGCAAAAGAGACTTTGGAAGAATTTCCACCCCTCTCCATTCTTTATTGCTGAACATGACATTCTAGGGCATGGGATAGCTCTCTGATTAAGGCAGTTCAGCTATCGTGGCTGTGTCCTCTTCCAGCCAGCCTTCTTGCTGAGAGGAAAAATAGGCAAACAGAGATGGTCATGATGCTGTGCAAGTACTGTTTAGCAATAACTAAAACATCAATAACTAAAACATCACTAAGTATCAACATGGTTTCTGTCATATAAGCCACAGCACCACAGGGGATGCTGTGAAGAAAATTAACTCCATGCTATTACAATTTATACCGTATTCCATGCCATTTGTATTGTGCTCAGGTACTACATTATTTAATCTATTTTCATAAGACACCACCATTCTCTTCCCTACCTTTTGACATATTTACAGATATAATTCCCTTCATTCACTTCAAGGATCACCCCCATTCAAATATCCATTCAAATGTCCATTCAGTTGATTTAGTCCTTGAGTTGGGTTCCACAAGTTTTGATGGTCATTCAGGACGAGAGAGATGGTGTGTTAAGTCATTGGTGCATTTGTCCCATTCCTTACAAGGTTCTTCCTCCATTTGTTCGCATGACTCTTGCTTTGGTACTTCCGGCATAGAACATCACACAGCAATGACAACATACAGCTGAGTCCATAGATTGTTTTCACCCAAGGTTAAACCTCCTCGAGGTGAATGCTGGATTTCCCCGTCATTTTGTGTTATCCACCAAGGTTCTTGAGAAAAAGGAATCTTGTTTGCCTTTTCCTAACCCATACTTTCTCAGAGTCACTAATGCGCACTATAGTAACTGTATGTCCTTCTGCAGTACATAGGGATTATGTTTGGGCAGAACCAGGCTGTTTAGCAGACCCTCTAGTCTTAATTAGCCAAGTGACCTCTGCTGGATTTGTATCCCAAATCATTGAAGGTCCCAGCACCCATCACTCTAAGTGTAGTTTTTAACTGTTCAGTTGAAAGTTGGTATGTGATAGATCAAGTACCTATGAGTACAGCAGTCTGATTTGGTTCATACTTGTTACTTGGGAGAAGAAATGGATCCGTGCACCGCTACAACCCCCTTTCAGTGGGATGTAGAGAGTGATAAAATTATCCTGAGCCTCCTTTTCTCCAGGCTAAAGCATAAAGTCCAGCTCCATCAGCCAATCCTCATAAGACTTGTGCTCTAGACCCTTCCCCAGTTCGATTTCCCTTCTCTGGACATGCTCCAGCACCTCAGTTCCAATAGTGATTGTCTATCATACCAAGTAAGCACCAAGCCAACTCTGTACCTTGTATCTTACCTGATATTAATGCAGGCTAGGGGATTAACAGATGGAGAGCAGACCTGCCTAGGGCTCATGTTGAGGGTGTTGGTGTATGGGAACCTCAACATGAGCTGGCAATGCGCACTTGCAGCCTGAAAAGCTGACCACATCCTCTGCTGCATCCAAAGTAGCGTGGCAAACGGATCAAGGAGGTGATTTTGCCCATCTCCTGTGCTCTGGAGAGACCCCATCTGCAGTGCTGCATCCAGCCCTGGGGTCCTCAGCACATGAAGGACATGGATCTGCTGGAGCAAAGGAGGCCCACCAAGATGATAAGAGGGATGGAGCACCTCTCCTATGAGGACCGTGCTGAAAGCATTGGGAGTGTTCAGCCTGGAAAAGAGAAGGCTTTGCGGTGACCTAATTGTGGCTTTCCAGTACCTCCAGGGAGCCTTCAAGAAAGCTGGAGAGAGACAATTTACAAGGTCATGTAATTCCTGGACAAGGGGAAAGAGATTCAAACTGAAAGAGAGTAGGTTTAGGTATTTACTGTGAGAATGTGAGGCACCAGAACAGGTTGCTCAGAGGTGATGTGGATGCCCCATCCCTGGAAGTGTTTAAGGCCAGCTTGGACAGGCTTTGGGCAACCTTGTCAAATGAAAGGTGTCCCAGCCTGTGGCAGGGGGTGGCTGGCACCAGATGATCTTTAAGACCGCTTCCAACCCAAGCCATCTTATAAGCTTTAAGGGTAATTGTTGCTTTTTGGTTTTGTTTTGATCTCAAGCACTTGTTGGTTAGTTTTCAAAGATGGCTAAATCAAGTAAAATCAAATTAAGACAGTAGAATATTTAATATAATTTTAAATTTGGTTCAGCATTGCATCTGCTGATGTAGCTGCCAGATGAAAATGCAGCTTTTTAGAATAGCAAACTGTATTCAAACAAAAGGTTAAGCATTAGACTTTTGGTGGATATTACTCAGAAAAGAATGTGACAGGAAAAATGTAACTATGTTATGTTCATTCTGTAACTTGAAACTGAGTATTTCACTTCAATTTGATTGCAAGTGCAAGATCTAGCATTTAAGCGATTAATATGATGACTTAAGTTACACAAGTATAAAAACAGAGTCCTTATAAAGTGGGGAGAAAAATGAGTACTTACTGGTAAAAGAAAAAGACTTTTTTTTTTTTAAAAGGATGGCTTTCATGTTTCTGTCTCTTTTTTTTTTTCCTGGTTATAATAAAAAGGGGCTCTTCCGAATTCAGAGATCCATAATGTCTTTTCTAATTGCTCATGAATGATTTTTCTTCTTTAATGAAAAAAAAAGTGTATTTTCTTCTTAATTACTCATTCCACATTGCCTCAGGGAACATACATTTTGCTCCACAAAACCTGAGCAGTTTTTATGGTTTAAAAGAACCATTGAAATGGTCTTTTCAATTTCCTTTGATAACTTCACAAACTTTAACTTTATCAGCATTTAGACATTACAGGATGAAATTTTCTGGCAAAATATCCAAAGAGACATTTTAAAATTTATTCTTGTATGCCCCAAACTGTTGCTTGCTCTGTTGACATTTAATGATGATTCTATCATGAATCACTTGATAATTTTATTTCTTTTGAAAAGTAGGCAGAGTTGGAACAGTGCCCTTCTCCTGTTTCATGTAACATCTAACCCAGTTTGGATGCCAGAGAAATAGATTCAAACAGAAATCATTAATAATAATGCGTGAATATGGGCAAATCAGAGCTGCAGGCAGAGGCACACAAAGATTTAATGACAGACACTTTCTTTTTCTCTTGAAATTTCCCAGCATATACTTACGGGACAAGTGAAAAACACAAGAGAAACGCAAGAAACAATAACTATATAACATAAGAAGAGCTATGACAGCTCCTTACTGTGACTTGCGCCTGGGTTGCAAACCTGATGGTATTATTATCAGCTGACAGGGAGGCCAATCCTCAAAACGTCTCTGAAGTTGAATTTTATACCCATAAACAAACTAAACCTAAATCATTATGGCTCTGTGGAAAAGCATGGGTTCAAACCTGTCTCATATGCTATAAATGCATGTCTCCATTTTCTCCTGTAACTTCAAATTGTTATCATTAACTATTACTAATAATAGGAACAGTGAAGTGAGTTTCTTTCAAAAATCCAAGACACACAAAGTCCTAAAATTTGCAGCCACACAGCATATTCATCCTAAATGCACATGAGACTTTTTCCCTACCTCATCTTGAAGTCCTAGCTCCGAGATTTTTTTAGTTTATTAGATTGACTGATTATATAACAGGCAAGATTTCCTCCTGGAATCTTGTTGTTTGAGCATTATGTTTTAACATAATTAGCTACTAGCTAATGGATTGAGAAATGCATGATTAAATGTGAAAAGCCAAATGTGGGTGAATAGTAGTCCTAAATGGAAGAAACAGAGAGAATTGATTTATCTCGTAGTAATAGCAACATACCATTTTTAATAACTTTTGCAAAAGGAAAAACATGTGCACTGTCTATTCTGTTGTGCACCCTTTATTAAGAAATAATTTCTTGTATAGTACAGGTAAAGCTCTAATGGAGGTTCTAACTGAAAGCAGGCTAGAAGGTTTTATCTTAAAAATTAAAATTATCAGCTTCCAATATCTGATACCTTTTCAACAGAAAACCCTCTCTGAATTTAAGTCAGGACACAGTGCAACGAGTAACTCTGGTGGCATTTAATTCATTATTTTATAGTCCCTGGGTTCTTGTAGGATCGAACCTGCTGAAAATACTAATTGCATTCCTAATTTTCTATGATCTTGTATGTCACATTTCTAGTTCTGTTTCATAATATGTATAACATTTCTATTTCTCTGGTTATAACATTTTTTCATCACTAGAAAATTTCTCTTTTGAGTGTTGGAGTGACTAGCTTTGGAAAAACAATCAATTTGTTCCATACTGACCAAATAGTCAAAACAAGAATATACTATTTTTTTTGAGTGCTCTTCTCTGTGTTTGTGTGTGTGCACGTGATTGTAAACAGATCATTTTTAGTTACACGTATATTATTAATAAATTGTTTGTTATTCATGTCCTCAGACTTCTGCTGTTTTCTTCTCTCACAGCTGACTCTGTGATAGAAGACAACACAAAAAATTCATTTGCTGGTTGAAAAGACTGAAGTTAATTTGCCACTTCTTGACATGGTCAAAATGAATAGAATCCTCACCATAAAAATGTCATTCCTTAAACTTTCCTGGTTATAATAAATTCTGATGACATAATATGTCTGCTTGGCAGTCTTGTGATCTCAGCAGTTCAGTAAGACTGAACACCTGCTGAGATATTACTTCTAGGATTTTACACTCTTTTAGAGAATTTCGGGGGTCTGTCTACAAGTATTAGGCAGTAACCATTCTAGGAACACACCTTTCTGAGTTCTATAGGACTTTGCTTTCCCTTACAATAAAAATTATATGATTAATACTCTATACATCAAGTGTATAGAATCAGAGACTTGTCAAAACCCCCAGGTTACTGACACCTCTACATGTAAAATTCCACCAATGAGAAATTCAACTGAGTGCACTGTGCTTAAGAGAGTGGTATAAAATTTCGCAGCTGAATCACCTTCCTTGCAGACTTGGGGACTATATTCAACTCTTTCACCAAGCGTCTTAACTAGGAAATATCTTCGTGTCACAGAGGAAATATGTCATGGTTTAGCAATGGTTCCCCCCAGTTCAGTCCCACCACTGAGACTTTTCAAACCATGTGCTACTCTCTCTCTCTCCCTCTCTCTCTCTCCCCCTCTCTCTCTCTTTCACTCCCCTGCTTTGTCACCCCTCTTCCCCCATGGTGGGCTGGAGGGGAGAATTGGAGGCACAAAAGATAAAGATCAGAGATAAGAACAAGTGTTGGGTTAAGAACAGTTTACTGGAAACAGCAACAAGATAAGAAAACACATAGTAACAGCAGCAGTACTAATGACAGAGGGTAGAAGAAAGAAACTATTCACAGGGAACCTGTCAACAGACAATTTTGGAATCCCTTCTACCCAGAAGATGGTCCCTTTCCTGTACCCCCAGCAATGACATGATGTGGTATAGAATAACCTCTGAATTCTAGCCATGGCCCCCCCTGGCTACTGCAAGAATTAACCCTGCCCTGGCTAGAACCAGGACAAAAGGCATCAGGGAACTGACTATACATGGCATGTGAAAGAACAGGTGTAGCTGACATATCAACAGTCACACAATGCAAGTAATGGTTATTTGCGTTACTGAATGGAAACTAAGACATATTAAAGAAAAAACCAGAAAAACACAAATAAGAGAGGAAGGACAACATGCTAAGAAAATTATTAAGAAGTTTTAAATTTTTTGATGCATTGAACAAATATATTCCCATCTGAAGCTATATCCAAGCTGCAGTTTAGGAATACTGTGGCAGAATCAGCAAAATTTGAAATCACCATAGTCAACAGGCTTTAAAAGAGCTGGTTTATATCAGCCATCTACATGGTCTGTTGTTTACGAGCTTTATTCCCTAACCTGGCTTCAAACAGCATAATTGTAAATTTGAAGTGAAATCCAGTTCCCTAGCACTCAGTGATGCCAGCTTAATTCCTCTGACACTGTTGGTATGTGTTACATGTCAAAATTAAAGATGGTAAACATTAATTGCAAAAAAGGTATTTAATTTCATGTAATCTAAGCTTACTTTTTCTACTTTGATCTTAGTTCTCTGTGTGCTTTATTTTACACTGCAATAGCAGTATGAAAATTCTTCTGAGGGAAAAATTTGTCCTGCCTTCCTAAAACAAAATGAAGACAAACAGTTATTTAGAGGTAATATTTACAAGTAGCTGATTCTATTTGATTTGTTCCTTTTCAGTGTGGACTTGACGGTGCCTGGAAAACAGAAACACAGACAATGGGAGAGAAGAAAGTTAAGAAACCTTGTCACCCTCTGGAGGACAGATATGACATTCATTGCTTTCCTGCCAGGGGCCAGTGAACCTACATAGAGTAATTGTAGTAGAAATCTTTTGTGTTCAGCTGGAGTAAGACAACAAGCAGTTTCCATTTCTCTGTCCAAACTCACTCCAGGACAAAATCATCCAGTTTCAGGTTTGATTTAAGCAAACCATCTCAATTTACATTAATGGAGACATAGATCCCAGGGAGCCAATGTGCATGTGACCTCATTATTTGCAACATCTACCTCTACACACTCAGAGCCCAAGAGCATCCACCACATTAATTGTTTCTTAAATGATTGTGTGTCAGGGCTCTGAAAGCAGTTTGGCTCATAAATGAGGATTTCAAGAATATCAGTCCTGCTTGTTGCATCTCTTAAACTACACTGCAAACCTAGCTGCTTAATATTGAGAGAGAAAAATATGTGCTTCAGCTCTGAATGAAGAAGTATTTCTGACCAAACTGAAACCTAAAGGAATTCAAACTCAAATTTGCCACTAAAAGCCATAGCCACAGTAGTTCACAAAGCCATTTACAATACCCTGCAGCTTATATTTTAAAAATTTCAATCACTATCTTTTATAATTTTATGTGTATACTATCTGATTTTGTACCCCTGTTTCCTGGGTACATAGACAAAGGGGTGGAGCTTTTAGTGCTGTTTTTTTCAATACCACTCATGTCACAGCGGGGAGGAGGGGTGTGTGGTTTCATCAGGAAAAAAGCTGAGGCTGAAAACAAAAAGTTTGCCTTTTTTGCCTGGCTCTCCTCAGGAAGAAGGTACCAGGTCAGCGTGGTGAAGCTAGCCCTGCCACCTTTTTGTTCAGTGGTGATAGTTTTTTGTGACTAAAATACTCTCTTTTGTACGCTCTTTATCATTAATATTATGATTATTGCTATTTTCGGTAAACTGTTATTCGAATTTATAATCTCTCCTTGTGTTCCTCCATTTTCAGACGGGGCAGGGAGAGAAGGGAGCGGCTTGAGTGGGTTTAATTTTCTAGATAGGATTTAAAATCAGCACACCCTCATATTATTTTGGGAAACATTTTGGTGTATTTTATTTCGTTGCTTATTTCCAGCCATAAAATAACTTAAATTTCTACAACATTCTTTCTCTGAATAACAAAATCAGCAATTATAGCTGTAACATTCAAAGTGCTTACCTTTTGGGAATACATTTTTTGCACAAGTTCTTTTGTATGCTGAAGACTGCAAAAGTATTCTGAATATTCACAGAAAATTATTAGGCTTGCATCTAAAGTATCTGAACAGCCATCACAAAAAGGATGATTTTTGATTGAAGGTTTATGATTATGAAATGGAGAAAATGTATTTTTTTTCAGCAGGGTATTATAAGCAGACTCGAAATTCAGCCTTTACTAAAGTGCTTTTTGAAATTCATACCTTGTTTCCTGCCTGCTTTTCTACCAAAGTTTTAACTTAATTGCTTACATTTGTTGGTCTTACTTACAAAAGGCTTATGTCTAAGGTGAACAGTGTAGACTTCTCAGGGACCTGTACCTGCTATCTACTTTATACCAAAAATTTTACTTAAATATAAGTGGTCCTTCAAATAAGTGTTTGCTACTGTTTCATATGAATGTTGCCGTATGACTCTTATATATAAATTTTCTATTTTTGCTGTTACCCCCTTTCTAATCTTCATTTGCACTATTTGTTCTTATTTGTTTGACACTTTTATTTTTCTTTACTGGATTACAGGTCTACTAGTCAACTTCTTATTTTAGACTTCTAGTTAATTGTGTTCTTTCTGCAGTTCTAGACCTTCCCATTCAACATGCATTATTCCACCAAACTTCACTATCTTTCATCATCACTGTATAGGTGATTTAAAACAAAGTTAAAAGTTCAATTTCAAAGAATTTGAAGAATGCTAATCTTGAAGAAGAGTCCTGTGGTTAATTGGAGGCAATCATTCTAAAAAAAAGGAATACCACAAGTGGAGGATTTTATTTTCCTTTACTAAAAATTTTCTAGAGTTATCCTTGTCAATGCCACCTGTCTACAAGGTATTTATCGTGCAAAGCATTTCACAGAATCGTAGTATCACAGAATGGGTAAGGTTGGAAGAGACCACAGTGGGTCATCTGCTCCAACGTCTCTGTTCAAGCTGGGTCATCCTAGAGCTCATTGCATGGAATTGTGTACAGCAGGTTCTTGAGTATCTCCAGCGAGGAAGACTCCACACCCTCTATGGACAATCTGTTTCAGTGCACAGTCACATGCAAAGTAAAAAGTTTGTCTTCATATTCAGATGGAACTTCCTGTGCATCAGTTTCTGCCCATTGCCTCTTGTCCTATTGCTTGGCACCATTGAGCAGAGCCTGGCTCCATCCTCTTGGCATCCTCCCTTCATATGCTTACTTTGATGAGATCCCCTCTCAGTTGTCTCTTCTTGAGGCTGAAGAGGCCTGACTTTCTCAGCCCTTCCTCATAAGAGAGATGCTCCAGTCCCTCAATCATCTTTGTACCCCTCCTTCAGACCTGCTCCAGGAGCTCTATGTCTCTCTTGTACTGAGGAGACCAGAACTAGACACATCCCTCCAGATATGGCCTCTGGAGCAACCCTTCTACTAGGCTGACTAGAGGGGTAGGATCACCTCCCTTGACCTGCTGGCAGTACTCTTCCTAGTGCACCCCAGGACACCATTAGCCTTCTTGGCCACAAGGACACACTGCTGACTCATGGACAGTTTGTTGTCCACCAGGACCCCCAGGTCCTTCTCTGCAGAGCTGCTCTGCAGCAGGTCAGTCCCCAGGTGATATTGATGCCTGTGGTTATCCTTCCTTAGTTGTAGGACCCTGCATTTGCCTTTGTAGAACTTCAGAGAGTTCTCTGCCCATTTCTCCAACCTGTCAAGGTCTTTCTGAAGGGCTGCACAATACACTTTGGATTGGCCACTCCTCCCAGCTTTGTATCATCAGCGAACTTGCTGAGAAAGGCATCTTCCCCTTCACTGAAGTAAATAATGGATAAGTTAATACTGGGCCCAGTACTGAACCTTGATGGTCACCTCTGGTGACGGGCCCCCAAATAGACCCTGTGACAATGATTTGGACACTCTAGAATCTGATGTCCAACCAGTTCTCCATCCACTGCACACTCATTCAATCCACACTCCCTGAATTTGTCTATGAGGATTTTGTGAGAGACAGTGCTGGAAGCCTTTCTAAAGGTAGACAATATCCACAGCTCTCTCCTAATCCATCCAGGTGGTTGTTTCATTGTAGAAGACTATCAGGTTGGTCAAGTATGATTTACCTTTAGTGAATCCATTCTGACTGCTCCTGATCACCTCCTGTCCACATGGATAGAGATGGCCTCCAGAATGTGGTTCTCCATCACCTTTCCAGGAATTTAGATGATTAATCATTCCCTGAGCCCTCCTTCTTGCCCTTGTTGAAGACCAGTGACATTTGCTTTCTTCCAGTCCTCAGGCACCTTTCCCAAACTCCATGTGCTTTCGAAGATGATGGTGAGCAGCCTCATTGTGATTTCCACCAGGTCTCTCAGCACTCAAGGATGCGTCCTGTCAGGGCCCATGGACTTGTGGATGTCAAGTTTGCCTAGATGATTCTAACCTGAGTCTCCTTGACCAGGAGTCAAGGAGAATTGGAGTCTGTTTGTCTTCCAAGTTTCCTTTACCCTGGTCTCCTGGGTTAGAGTTTTCTGAGGGATGATCTTATCAGTGAGGATTGATGCAAAGAAAGCATTCAGTAAATCTGCGTTCTAGAACCCCACTTTTGAGTAAGTGCAATATCATTGTTTTGCATAACTTCTGCTTTGTCAGCCTAGCAGAGCTGAGCTGGCATCCTGCTTGTGTTTTGCCCAACTCCTGTTTACCTAGGTTACATCCTTTATCTATTTCTCCAAGGCTGTGCTCTTCTGTTCCACTGTCCTTATCAGTGTCAGCCCTGCTTCCTTTCAGCAACCTTGGTGGGGTGTGGGTGGGTGGTCAGTGCTGCCACTTGCTGCCTCCTCCTGCCACCCACTGGACTCAGTGTCAGTGCAGTCTTGGGTCACTGCCCCGGTGGCGAGGGGGTGGGTGGGAAGAAAACGGACTTGCTGGTCACCTAAGGACAGCTCCCCTTGCCCCACTGGTCCCAACTGTAGTTCTGGAGCTCTCACTTCAGCACCGTTTGGCTTCGGAATGGCCCTACTGCCTCTCCTCACCACCTTGTCCTGCAGAAGTGTCCTGGAAAGGCTCAGAAATGGGAAAGGACCTGCTGGTTGTGCAGTGCCAAAGTCTACCCTTCACTTCAGTGAACCAGACAAAATGGACCCCTTTCTGGTGGTGACCGTGGCTTTTTCCCTGCCAAAACCACACCAGTGCCTGTGATGTGAGTGGTCCTTAAATAGACAACACTGAAACCCTCAACACCCTTTTTTCTGTACCCAAGACACATAGTAAAGAACATCAGTGAATTAAATTTTCGCGTATTTGGTACCCTTTTACCCTTATATCCTTTATTCTATCACTGTATTTCAGTCCTTTGCAACCTCCCGTCTTTTCTGATAGCCCAATGACAAAGGTGACTTGCCATGCTGGGTGAACTGCCAGCGCTATATTTGTCTTGCATGGCTAGCCAGAAAGTAAGGTGAAAATTGAGAACGCAATAGCTGATTTTCACCCACCTTATCCACAACTAGGGGTGTTACTGTCTAACCAATCAGTAATTTTCACTGTATTCAGAGAAAATTGTCTTTGAGACCTGGCAAGTTGGACTGAAATGACCTAGTAGAGCAAAAAAAGTATGGGGGTAGGACAACTGATGGATGTGCAGAAACCTGATAAGCACTAAACACCTCATGTCTTACACAGGTTAAGTAAAGGCATGAAAACTCTATGACCTATTTTATTTCCCATTTTCGTAGCATAAATTAGGAACCATTCTGTAACTGCTTTTGGTCTAATACAGTTCCAAATGTCAATGAAACAACAATTGGCTTTTTAACCTAAGTACTTGACTCTCTGTCTGAAATTCCCTGTTTGACATTTACATGCTTCAGCTCTTAAGAAGTCGTCATCACATCTTTACTTCTGAGGTATAGTAAAGGAGGTAAAAACTTCACTTCTCTCCCATGCCTGGCTCCCTCAAATCTGTTTGGTCACATAGCTGAAGTCAGTGAGTCAATGGTTTTAGGAAGTAAAAAAAAGAAGCTTTGCTCTTCAATTGAATTTCAAGCCTACTTTATCTCTTAGCTGATGAATGAACTGACGTGTCATAAATGTTTGTATAAAGAAATAGCAGGAGGCATGCACATAACCATCTTCTTACCTGATCATGCTATTCACCCAGTCTTTAAAACACTAACTTTCATGAAACATACTGTTGCCTGTCTTTTTGACTGTTTGACAGCGCTAAATTATCAGGCTGAAAAGGCAAATCTGATGCACTCTATTCCTTAGTGACAAAAGTACACGTAGATATATACATTTACTGTACTAATTATATGTCATCAAATCAAATATTCAACACTGTTTTAATCCAGAGAGGGTTTTTTGGTGCTTCTGTTGAAGCAACAAAGTTTTCAAACTGTTAGCAGCCTGTATTTTTTCCAGTTTAGCTTAGCAGAGGCATTTCTTTTTCCTGGAGAACTGAGATCAGAAAATAACCACATGCTTAGGCACCTAAACTCAGCAAGTAACTCTGAACTTATTCTTTCACACTTTCAATAAATCCTGTCAGTTCCTAATAGACTCAGTGATATATTGTGCTGAAAGCTTCATCAGGCATTTGATTTATAGCTAAATATTGACTTAAAATCTTGCATAAGAAAAAGAGGATGATGAGGAAAAAGAAGTCTCCCAAGCCCTTTGAAAATAGTCACCCTAGTATTTGCCTGGTTTGTTGGCTTTACAGCTCAAATCCATTAAAATGAAAAAGCCCAGTCTGTACATGAAAAGCGCAATTAGAAAATTGAAACTGGACCATTTAGGAAAGTATTTCAAAAAGGGGTTGGAACCATAAATTAAAAGTAGCTGAACTCTCAGATGAGAAACATCTCAGGTGGAGATGGAGCTGTTGACATCGCTTGCTTAGTGTCTCCTAGGTGTCAGGAACATTTTAAGATTAAATCAATTACTCAGCAGCTAGGTAACAGTCCTGCTTGAAAGCATCTATGAAATTCAATGCTTCTTGTATTCTGAAGGGATCTCTTCTTTGAAGGGATCCTTTCTCTAGAGAAGTAACCGTTTTAATTTCTGCTTTCATCTCACCAGTCTTTCAGAGTGTCTGTTTGATCACATTTATAACAATTAATATTTTCCCTGTTTATTTATGCATGTTTCTTCTATATAAAACTACCTCACTTAGTCTTATCTTAGAGGCAAATCTTTTGAAGTTTCAAGGACAGTTAAGACCAACATGGACCTGTAAGTGGCAATTTTCCTCCTCTTTCTCTTCCACTCAGTTGGAGGTATGAAAGATTTCCTTCAAGGAAATACCTGGAGTGCCCAGGTTAGTCCTCTACTTTGAAGTGTCCCTTAAAGAAGGAGTACTCTGTAAGAGAGTTTAGTTTTGTTTAAAGACATTAATATCTCTGGAAAAATAGACTTTGTATTAGGTTAATGTTTAAGGATGAGTCTTCTGTTGGTGGTGTCTATGTATTTGCTACAACACTTTCCAAAAAACACCCTTTTATTTATGACATGTTTAATAGGCAGTGTATTTGCAAGATAAGATATCATCATTGTCTTCTGTACATTAGTTGTAAATGTCCTTAGTAAATGTAAGATGTTTTTATGTGCTAGACTCTCCAGGAATATGTGGATGTGGCTGGACAAAACATTGTAAAAAAGTAAACACAATTATATTTATTGATGTTTAAATGCTCATAAAGTAGCACAACCCTTTTAATTCTAGATATGATTTTTTAATTATTTAGTATTTCATGGTGCTCAGATATATTCAACATGTAAAGCAATAAATTCAGTTTGCTTTCTGTTATCATAATTGTTGCATAAGTTTTTCTGCTTTATAACAAATACAGAGAGCACTTTAGCCAAAGCTTTGTACTTTGTACTTTGCAGGTGACATCCAGCTACAGAACACTAAGATGGTTGCTTGTCTGTAAGATTGGTATTAACTGATACATTGTCATCAATGAAATAAGTGGCTGACATGCAAGCTAATCATATATACAGCCTCACTTTAAAACAACAGGACATTTTCTTTGCCTGAAAGCCAGATATACCAATGCTCACTTCTATGCAACTTTTCTTATGCAGCCAAGAACCGGGCAGAGAATCAGTTGCAGCTACCTCCAATCAAGTCTAGGAGACAAAAGTAACCTGTTGTCACGGTTTAAGCCCAGCTGGAAATTAAGCCCCATGGAGCTGCTTAACTACCCCCACCAAATCTAGTTGAAGAGACAAAAGGCAGAGATCCAGAGCTGGATAAGGATCATTTAGTGCAGATAGCAGTTAGATAAAAAACCAAAGTAACAGCATCAATATTAATAACAAGAGTAAAAAAGAGGGTGATTTAAATACAAAAAATGCTAGCTGACCTGGTCTGTTGCCACGTGTCCCCCTGAGACAAAGAACAAAGAACAAAACGGCCCCCAGACCTTCCGCATGCATGTTGTTCCCTCCCAATCTCAGACAATGAAAAACAATATTGGACAAACTGCTCCATTTGCCACTCTCTCCCCAGAAAAGGGCAAAATTGCCACAGATACCCCTTGAGCCCCCTTTTTCCTCCACCCGAAGTCATACCTTCTTCTTCTCGAAAGTAAGAATCTCTTACTTCTGCCCCTCAGTGATGATGTGGGTGATACAGAACAAGAACCTAGCCATGGCTGTAAGCCGGAAGGCTCTGCCCCTTCACATCCTTGGCCAAAACACTTGTATGTACAGGACAAAGAGGTCTGATCCCCACAGGAGATGAACAAGTTAAAAGGTTCATTGTCTCTTACTTGAGTCATTTTGCCATGCCACCTCATTCTGAAGGAAGTGGCAAGTGCTGCAATATACAAAGCTGAAGCACATCTCCTCTTACTTACAGGCCTTCTGTCTGTTTCTAAAAAGGTTGACTTTATTAAGAACACAAATGTAGTTGGATTGCTATCACCAATTCCTGTACACATTACATGGTGTGGCCCTTGATTTCAATGAAGACCTCATTTTGCTGTACTAGTGACCTAAATCACCAGAGCTAGAAGAAAACCAAGCATAATTGAAGTACAACTCTCAGCCCAGTTGTGTGAACTTGCTTAGCTGAATTAAACGGCAAATAGAATCCAGTGGCCTAGAAGCAGAGAGAGCAGGGGAAGCTTTGATTTCCTCACATTTCCCCTAAAAAAAAGTCAGCATTCTGCTACTACTTTGAGCATCCACTACGCCCATTTCACGTTTCACTGTGCCCAGTTACATTTCTATCACTTATAATTTTACTGGTATGTGTTGGAGGTCTCATTATGAACCTTTGCACACAGCCTCTCACGAGAACCTACCCCAATAAAGTCTGTGAGGCACTCAGGGGCTCAGGTACAAAAGGGTGAGCACAGCGTAACCTGCTGCTGTACTACTAAAAAGACATACCACTTACGTCAAGAGGTATGAAACCATGAAGGCACCACAAAACCACAAGAATTCATGTCCAATTAAAAAGAGTGAATTCTGCTTTAGAGAACAGAGCTGTGTATTCAACACTTTGCCACACCAGTTTTTGACCTAATGTTGTGTTTTCTTGTTACTAAGATGCAAATACTTGGAGAGGTGTGCTATAATAGAGAAGCTGGAGACATTGATAAAAAGATAAGAGACCTCCACAATGGTAAAAATCCTGATAAAAGGAAAAAACCCACCACAGTAAACTTCTGATTTAGCAAACTACACGTCTAGAGCCACATATTAGCAAATGACAAGAAAAAGACCTGTCTTTTCAGTCAGAGGCTTGTCACAGTTTACTAGAGATCTAATATATACCCCTACAAATTACATGATACTATGATAAATCTACTATCCTTCTCTGTTCTCTGCTTTTTCTATAGGGATTATATTATCACAACAGGAACAAACTATTGCCACAAAATTTAGAAATTGCTTGTGGTCGTCTACATTGTCACTACTGACATTGTCAAGGTGTCTGCATTAGGCAAACAAGGATCAGAGAAAAATGCTCATGAAAATGGCATGAAACAGGTCCATGGGTGACACAAGTAATTTTGACTGAAAATTTGCTTTTTGTATTTTCCAGAGGAAACACAGAAAAGCCCTAAAAGGAAGCTTTTTTTTAACGTAACAAAAATAAAATCTGTTAAAAACGTTAAAAAAAAAAAGGGGAAATAATTAGAATCAATATCTGACTGCAAATTGCCATTCCTAAATTTGCAGTGAGATCCATATTTACTATACCTAAACTTTGGAGTGTAACCAAAAAGCCAGGGAGAGACCACAACTGAGACTGAATGTGAAGGAGTGACCTTATATCAGTGTCTTTTGCTTTCATCGGTAAGCTTTCCATCGCCTTAAATAAATGCACTCTGGAGCATTACAGAAGACTTTTGGGGTTTTTTTTTCAGTTTACAGAGCAGGACACACTGATCAGTTTGGGCAGTTGTATCCTCTTCTTAATTGTTGAGCTGCAGATTAGATAAAAGAAAATGATGTTTATTGCTTGTTTACTCTTCTTATCAAAGGAATTTTGTGAAATGATAGTGAAAATCTATGGTTATCTCTACTAAAGTTACTTAAATAATGTTATGATCCAAATATTAAAATTATTAGAGAGATGCATCTGCCTGAAATGAGGTGCAAATGAGACCGTATGCTGAAGTCAATGGATTTTTGTTTAACAGTAAATGTGAGGTAGAGGGAGATAGAAAGAAATAGAGAATAGATAGAGAAGGAATAAAAGTAGAAAGGTATATAATCACCGTTCTTTGGATCCAGTAACAAGGCTTGGTGGTTGCAATTTCAATGTCTGGTGGTTGCTATCTTGATCTGTCGGGGTGGTGGAAGCCCTGTCAAAGTGGTGGAGGAAATCCACAGAACAGAGAGTTCAGGTTCAGGTGGGAATATCCAGAAACCCCCCCTGAGTGGTGAGGAGTTTCAAACGGAATGAGATGATGCTGTGTTCAGGACAGTTCAGGAGTCTTTGACACCTTCTAAGGCTGGCTGCCTAGTACATCAGTGCAGTTGAATCCACTGTGGCCCTTCATGGCCCACAGCAGAGTTGAAGACCTTCAGGCTATGTGTGAATGTCCCTGTACTTTCCTATCACTGCGGAGTTCACTTACATGAGGACAAGGAGACAGTACCCGGCTTCCAGAGTTCTTTCCTCATCTTGCTCAACACGGAGCTTGTAGCCTGAGGTGGCGGGTGTGCTCTGCCCTCTGCACCTGGGTGGTTACTTTGCACATCAGCAGCTTGACTCCTGGTTGTTTTAGCCATCAGCATTCCAGGAATTCTGCAAGCCACATTCCCAAAACTAGGAGGTGTGTGGTGGGAAGTATCTGTGTAAGGGACAGGATGTTTCTCTTATTTCTGTATGAAGTCGTGAGCTCTCGAAGAAAAGAGATATTTTTCATGATCTTGGATACACATTTTTACACTACACAAGAGAACTTGGTGACTTCCTTCATCTGGGAGAATGTCCAAATTAAAATGACTATCAGCGATGTCCCTCTAACCTTCTTAGATGTTCTTTATTTTCTGGTCAATCTGTCCTTCCTGTTGGATATTTTTGGTCCTTTCCCTGTGTCTACCCCATAGTTGCCCAACAGCAGCATATTATCTTCAGGGAGGTAATGACTTTTTCTGGACATGGCCAAAAGCTTTTGCAAAGCATGAGTAAACGCTTGCTTTTAAAAAGTTTTTCTGTATTAAAAAGATTTATAAACTATGATATATAGAGTTGCTATGAAGAATGTTACTGTTTCATCCTCTTGAAAATTGATTCCCTTGTCTGTGATGAAGATACCCTGTATTTACACTGGTCGATATCAACTGTCCTGTTCTCAATGTACAAATCGACATCCAAAAGCATACAAATCTTATACATGATTTATTACACTGAGACGTTATGTTAAGTGTTATGGCAAAATGCCTATTCAGATATTTTGATACCTAAATTTCCTGTGTAGTTTCAGCTGAGTATTGTGTACTTCCTTATTTTCTGTCTTGAGCTTTCTCTGACAAGAACTGGCTTGCTAACAAGTGTCAGGAAAATTGATCCACAAACACCAGAGGTTTATGTTCAAAAAGGACACAGAGGAGTCCTGTTACTTTATTTGAATAAAGGGAGAGGCCATGGGGCATTCCCCTGGGGTGTCTTGAATTGTTAGAGGATGCAGCCTCCTTTTTATCCTAATTTCCCGGCTGCATTCCCCTCTCTTTCCCCATTGGCTGAGGGACCTGAGAGGTACAGACTTCCCTAATCGCCTAATACAGACCTCCTTCTAATGTAAACTCCTCTCTCTCTTTATTCCCTATGGAATTTATGGTTCTTCCCATTGCTTCTTTCATCTCTCAGTATCTATCTTTACCTATGAGCAGACCCACACTTTGTAAAGACAAATCTATCTCATTCCTTTCGCAAGGGAGTTGGATAGGTTGTAAGATCATGGTTTGCCTGCGTAATATCTCTAGGACTATGAACAGGTCCAGAAGATTCCTAAAAGATTCCTAAACACCTGGATGATAAGCTCATGGTACAGGTACAAGAGGAACCAACTAGGAAAGGTGCTGTTAGAGAGCATCTAAACAAGAGTGGTGAAAGTCTGGAGGGGAAGCCATATGAGGAGCAGCTGAGATCACTTGGTTTGTCCAGCCTGGAGAAGAGGGAACTGAGGAGATAATCTCATTACAGTCTTCAGCTTTCTCATGAGGGGAAGTGGAGTGGCAGGCACCAGTCCCTTCTCTCAGGTGACCAGTGACAGGTCCTGAGGGAAAGACATGAAGATGTGTCAGGGGTGTTCGGTTGGGTATTAGGAAAAGATTCTTCACCCAGAGGGTGGTTGAGCACTAACCAGGCTCCCCCAGAGAAGTGGTCACAGCACCAAGCCTTCCAGAGTTCAGAAACGCTCTCAGGCACATGGTGAGATTTTTGGGGTTATCCTGTTCTAGGCCAGGATTTGGACTTTGATGATCCTTGTGGGTCCTTTTCAAATCTGGATGTTCTATGATACTAAGGTTCTGTGATTCTTTGACCTTTTTTTTTGTGAAATACCAAAAAGTCACTGTCTTACAAAAGACAAGTACTTATATAAATGTCAAAATAGATCGCTATTATTTCCGCCTTCGAGTCAGACATACCTCCTTCTCCTCACAGGAGCTCTTCAGCACCGAAAGGCAAATTCAAAAACCTCGAGTGTTCAGTACGAATCTTATCTGATCCTTAACCAGTGACATTGCTTCTGTGTTCTGTAATGAATCAATGCTACATTGTGACTTGACTGAAATGCACTGTATTTTTCTGTCGTGTCCATTATACATTATATATATATGACTTGAAGTCAAACACCAATCACAGATTGGTACAATAACAATAGGGTTATTGTACTGCCAATCACATTAGTGAAGCCCATGCTGGATATTTCTGCTAAAATTTTCTGTTGATCTATATCCATCAGCAGGGAAATATTGCTGAATTTTAAATGGATACAGAGTGGTTTTGTAACAGTCTCATGCTGTTAATTTGCTCTCAAGCAAATGTGGTAAATTTTAGCCTTCAAATATATTATTTTCGTGTCTCAATCTGTCTTCTTGTGAAGAAGGCATATTTTTCATGTGATTTTTTTCCTTATTTTTTAGTGAGACTGCTAACACTGTAAGTTCAGCTGTTGGCCCTTGCTGGGGCATACAAAATAATTGAGAGCTATAGAATTATGCAGATTGTGTCAGGAAGGGAAGATAAAAGCTGTGCACATCACCTCTACAACAAACTAGCAACAGAATACGGAATCAATGTTCTTGCCATGGAATTACTGTACAATTTCATACTGTAGGATACCTCAACATCATTTTTATGGGTTAGATTCTGGCTATCTCTGGTCACCAGCAGCACCAAATAGGTAAATACTAATACATTTCTAGTAAAAACATTTACTAATTAATTTAAACTTCTGCTGGCTGTTGATTCTTTCAATTTATATTTACAGAAAATTTTATGTAGGAACTAAATAATAATTTAAAAAGCAATGCCTTTTAGTACTTCTAGGAGGAGAAATGTTGTAAACTCAAATTTAATTTAACACTTAAGGAACAGTTAAGGAGACCTAGGATCTAATTTCTTTTCTTCCAGCACTTCCAATATGGGTTGCATTTACCTCTGTGCAACACTATAGTGCAAAGCCTTAGCAAGTGCTTTGTTCAAAGGAATTTACGTGTGTCTTACATGTAGCTTTGCAAGAGTTATTTCTGTCATTTTATATGGCAGGCTTTTTTAGGTGGATAAGAAGCCCAGTAATTTTCAGTGCCCAGGGCAAATCCTGATATGTCCCTTGTCTTGCAACACACAGAACCTATACTGAATTATATAGTAAATGACTTACACAGCTTCTGCTGAAGCCTGCCATAGATTTCTGTGTCTTTGAGCTTTGAACATACTGCATAAAACAACAATTACTTATGCCAGTCCTTCAGCTTTTGTGGTAGATGTTCAAAAGGGAAATCATTAATTCTTCTTAAATTTGTTCAAAACCCTTGGTTTGCATTTTCATTAGTGCAACTTTTGGTAAGCTCATCACTGTTAAACAGTAGTAAAAACTGAATGATATTTAAAACTACTCAGAGAGAAAGTTTTTTCCCTTCAAAAAGATATGTTCCTGATCAACACAGCATTTTCAGCCAGTACAAAGGAAAAATAATTTATTGGGCAGATCTTTGTGGAAAATAAATACAGGCAAAAATGCTACCTAAAACCTAATTACCTATTACCACTGTAAGCCTCGGGGGAAGATACACTTAGATGTATCTTTTAATGGAAATTTTGCTTCAAAAAAAAGAGAGCACTTTACCCAGTCAAACCCTAACATCTGTCACTACTGCTAGTGATTGATCTCTTAATCACAAACTATTTGTTTCAGAATGACTACAGGGTTTAAACCAACACAAATCTTCTCAGAGGTCACTTTACAATGCAACTTTATTCAGGTCGAAAAAATCCCTCTTTTTGTCCAGGTAACAGAGAACAGGCACAAGATAACTAGGCTATGCCACACAACCAACGGCACACGGCACCAAGAGTAGGTGGTGGCACTGTGTTTTTTGCTAGTCTTTCTCTATAGGAGTTCTGACATCTTTTCACATCTTTGTCTTCCAGTAGAGATTTACTGTGTCATTGAGATTATTTTTTCTTTCCTTCATTTTTTTGCAGTTTGACTCGAGGCTTGAGCTCCAGATGTTTTATTATTTTCATCTCAGATTGCTGGCACTTACTTTCTGCCCACAGTTGTAAAGCTGTGCATTTCTGGCTTCTTGGTTCCCTGTTTGGGGGCTGGATTATCATTTGCTTGGCAGGAGTGGGTGTAGGCATGTGGGATGGCTACTGCTGCATGAGGATCTGCAGTTTTGGAAGCTGTTTGTCAGTAATGCTTGGCAGCCCTTGCTTGCTTCAGCAATGTGCTAGGACCCCACAGGCATCCTTGAAGATGAAATGAAAGAGCTTAGCAGTTGTCCTAATTGCCAAATCCTGCTTGCATCCCAGGTCACACTGCTTTGCTTTTTCATTCCTTCAATAGAGACTGGAGTGCTCAGTACTCAGTTCTCCGTAACTAAACTCTTTCCCTTTCTTCTTTTGGAGTCATCCAGCTGTCATGTCCCACTACCCCTACATTTCCTCTGTGGTTACAGAGGTTCATCTCAGGCATAGCACACCTGACATTGCAAAGTATTGCAGGGCCATGGACACTGTAAAGATACTGAGCTACTGTCTGGCACTGTACTGTGCTTCTAATAAGGCACAGTAATTCGAACATGTGCCCAGGAAGCCTCTGCCTCTTGTACAGGTTACCAGAAGCATCAGAGGTCACTTACATTGAGAAGCAGGAATTGTAGAAAAGCAAGAATTCATTCTCCAGGAGAAGACATTGGTATTCTTATCAACACTATTGCCTATAAAGGCAAAGAAAATTGGAATGAAAGGAATTGCGGTCATTTTCTCAAATATGTAAAATGAGTGCAGTAAAGAAACCACATTGTTACACCTGGCAATCATTAGCACCGGCAACATAGGCTTGTCTTGACAAGCTTATAGTAGTAATGAACAATGTCTTGCCTTAAATAGAAATCTTCTGTTTTTGAAGCCAGCTGGTTTTACTTACACAGGAAGCTAGGCTTTGCTAGTTTGTTATTGAACCCAAAGTTTTTTGTTGTGTGCTACTAGGATTTGGTGAGATCTTTTTCCATCAGCATTTCCTCCTCTAATATGTAACTTAGTTAAATAATATAAACGAAGCATTTTTCTGAGAACATACTTGTTGCTACAAAATGAGACTAGGAGAGTAAAAAAAAGTAAAAATGCTAGCTTTTCAAAAATAATCACTTTGATTTTGTAATATATTAATTAGCTGGCATTACCTACTACATTTAAATACTTGAATGCAATGTGTTTGATGATTGAGATTCATGGTAAGTTCAGGGTTTTTCAGTTCTGGAGAGACGACTTGATACTGCCAACTCAAGCAAAAGGGCTGGTATGTGGTTGGAGCTGCTTTAACTGTAGAGAAAGCAAAGGCATTGCCAGGGAAACAGAATGGGTGGGAGTGGGGTCAACTTGTGATACATGGCATCTCCAGTTGCTATCTCAGTAGCAGCAGCAGTCAAACTGACTTCTTGTACCTGGGAAAGCCGAAGTAAGCATCAGGCCATACTTGTTGTACTGTCCATGTCCGCTACCTGCGGCTTCAGGAAACAGATTTTATGCCCTTGCACTGATTAAATGATACGCTGCCATTTCTCTTTTTCAGTGGCTAGCTAAAGAAAGTGTCATGGTCAGTGGACGCTAACATCTCCATTTCAGAGAAATGCATGAATCCTTTTCCTGATAAATTCTAAACATTCTTCTAAAGAAGAACAGATATTTATAGAAGGAAGTTGAGAAGGGCTATCTAGATCTTTCACTATACATGAAATTATATGTAATATTCTCTTTGATCTCTAGGTTTTAGGTTCTATTGGTTTTTTAGGATCCACCTTTTAGACTTCAGGGTTCATATATAATTTTTATTAGTTAGTAGTCTCTGGACAAACTAAGAACAAACACTTGCTGTTCATGAGTCGTTCTCTGAGCTCTTTCTTTTCTTCATATTTTTCACTTCTAGAATTATGAGGAATATAGTTACTTCAACTTGTTTCTGTTAATAGGCAACAGAGTTTAGTTCAGCATAGACCTGGAAAGTATTTTCTGGTTTAACCACTTATTGTTGTCACCAGATATACTAGGCTGGAATTTTCAGTGGGGACCACCCAAGACCACTTCTCCATGGCATCCTAAAGTTGACACTTTTGACCTGAAAAAGGGATAGAGCTGTTAGCAAAGAGTTTGAGAACAATTGGGACCTGAAACCAGTTCTTACTGATGATCCAAAACCATCTGAATTTGATAATCCCTTTTTTTGGATAGATATGTTCCCAGAAATTACCAGAGTGAAAATTAAATCTTTTGTTTCTGATTGCCAGAGCTGGGTTATTTGGTTGGAGGTTTTTGTTTGTTTGTTTGTGGCTTTATATTTTGCTTTTTTAAAAATAGCTACTTTTGTTCTTTTGCCTACAGCTGCATTGTCAGTTAGGATTCCCTCTGAGATTTTTTTTTTCTTGTTTCTCTAAATCCTAACTAATAAGTAACCAGAAATTAATATTAAGTATACTTGCATTTCAGTGTGATTCAAAAAACATTCTTGTGGAGGGTTCCTTTTCAATCATATAGCAGAGGACTTTCTGAAATGTAGCAATATTCTGAATAAAGAACCAAGACAAAAAAAACATAAACCAAAAAACTGACATTCCCCCATTCAAACAACACCTTAGTGATGGTATATTTATCTTTGCTTTTGGAAGTAACTAAGGAAATGGACTGCTCTTAGCTCCCATGGTGAGGACCTATTGTAGCACACAGCTGCTGCTGCTGCTGATTTATACAGGTTCATGGTATTACTCCAGAACTTTTACCACTGAAATGTTCCCCATTGTCTTGGGGTGACCTGATGATGTGTATCCCCTATCGCCCACTCTATGCCCAGACATGAATCCTGTGTCCTTTTCTGTAGCTTTAAGGCAGACCTTTAAGAGAGAGGTGGGGGGAAGCCGGTGGAATTCCTTCAGCTCTGAGTTCAAAAACAGAGATGAGCTCGCTGGCTTCTTCCACCCGGCTGCTCCGCTTCTGCAGCAGGGAGGAGAATTACGTTCCTTTTGCTTTTTAGCTAGTTTCTTGTTCTTTAGATAAAGTATGGAGCCCTGGGACTTTGTCTTCTTCTTCTTCTCTTCTGGAACTGTTCAGAACACCATAACATCAGCACCTCACTGGGACACCTTATGCCTTGGCCCAGAGGGGCCCAGGCTGAGCTCCAGCTCCAGAGAGAAGAAAGCCACACCCTCAAAGGACTCTGAAATCTACCCGGGTTCTCCCCACAGAGAGAGGTTTTATTATTTAGCATTATTCTTTTTTTTCCGTGCTTGCATGCACTTCACTTATTAAATAAATAGGTTTTTTCCTTTCACTTTCCTCCGAGGAAAATTCTTTCTGAACCTGGTGGGTGAGAGATGGCTGAAACCTGCCTTCTTTGGAGGGGATGTTCCTCCCAGAGTGTTTCCCTTAATTTGTCTCAAACTGGGACACCTATGGAGCCTAGTGTGGGAAGGATTGTTCCAGTTGATACGGCCTTTTAAATTGCGATACCAAAAGTATATCTTGAAATGAAGAGACCAACAGATTTTGTTAAGTTCCAAGTGTTGTCATGTTTATCAACAACCTGGATGAAGGGATAGAATGTACCCTCAGCAAGTTTGCTGACGATACAAAACTGGGAGAGTGGCTGATACACCTGACGGCTGAGCTGACATTCAGCAGGACCTTCATAGGCTGCAGATTTAGGTGGAGAGAATCCAAATGAGGTTCAACAAGGGCAAGTGTAGGGTGCTGCACTTGGGCAGGAATAACCCCAAGTACCATTACAGGTCAGGGGCTGACCTATGGGAGAGCAGCTCTGCGGAGAAGGACCAGGGAGTTCTTGTGGATGACAAGCTGATATGAACCAGCGGTGTGCCCTTATGGCCAGAATGGCCAATGGTATCCTGGCGTGCATTGGGAAGAGTGTTGCCAGCACACCCAGGGAGGTGATCCTCTCCTTCTACTTGGCCTTAGTGAGGTCACATCTGGAGTGTTGTGTTCAATTCTGGGCTCCTCAGTGCAAGGAAGACAAGGAACTACTGAGGAGGGTCCAGTGGAGGCCATGAATATGGTGAGGGGTCTGGAGTATCTGTCTTGTGAGAAGAGATTGTGGGTGTTGGGCCTGTTTAGCCTGGAGGAGAGAAAACTGAAAGGAGACCTTTAACGTATATAAATATCTCCAAGGTAGGTGTCAAGACTCTTTTCAGTGGTGCCCAGCGACAGGACAAAGAGCAACGCCCATAAACTAAAACACAAGGAGTTCCACCTCAACATGAGGAAGAACTACTTTATGTTGAGGGTGGCAGAGCACTCAGACAGGCTTTCGTGGAGTGTCCCTCTCTGGAGACATTCAAAACCTACCTGGATACGTTCCTGTGTAACTTGTTTTACATGACTCTGTCTTGGCAGGGGTGTTGGAGTAGATGAACTCCAGAGGTCCCTTCCAACCCTAAAAATTCTGTGATTCTGTGAAGTGTGCAGGTGAAGGAGACATGCAGTGAAACCTAAGAAACAGTATTTTTCCAGTTCCTCAGCAAATCATAAGAAATACAAAAAGGAAGGAGAGAACTTCCAAGTGAAATACTTCCTTGTTTACAACTGGTTTTGGTTTTGGTTTTTTTTCTGGCAGAATTGGTTTGGAAATACGTATCAAAATTACTTTTTATACTTTAGCATGTGTTCTCAGTATAGTCAAATAAAAAAAAAATATAGAGAAACAACCAAGCATGATATTTGGAGGCAAATGTTGAAGAGATGATTAGGAAGGATAATTATGAGGTAAATGTAGTGCATTTTTTCCCAAAAGGTTTGTTATCTACTTAGGTCTGTACAGAAGGAATTGTGCATTATATATGTGTAGGTACATTCTTTATATAATTTTATGAATATCAACTACCTACTTGTCATTACAAATGGTTCTGTTCTTCCCAGGACCCCTTCAAGGACAGTTATGAGGATCACAGTCTTTTCTATGGGATCAAAGATGATGTCCATTTTTCAGATGAGAAATAAGATTATGGGGCTGCTTCTGTTTCTATCCAAATCAATGCTAAGTCTAAGTATCAATATGCAGAAGCATCCATGGCAACTGAGAAAGGAAGACCATTTCCTGACTACTACTCCTGTGCTTTAGCTACAAACCTCCTCTTCACCTCCAATTGTTGTTCCCTCACTTACACAGGAAGTTATGCAAAACCTTCACTAGGTCCATGATGAAAAATTACACAGTTCTGCTTTCCTTCTGCTTTTGTTTATTTACTTAGCTGGTGAAGTGGAACAAGGCGAGGATAAATGATCAAACAAGACTGAGAGAGAGAAATGGTAAAATTCCAGAAGTTCAGGCTGTTCTACAGAGAAGCTGTTGAATGTTTGCAGCTAAATGAATGAATTGTTTCAGAGAGAACACTGATACACTGAACTTGGCTGGCTGTGAAATTTTGATGCATTTGATCCAGTGTATTTATCAAAATGTAGTCCAAAAGAATACGTAAGTGAGGAATCACAACTCCTGTGGCTTTATGAGCTTTCTGGAGTGCTTGATGTAAGATTTTATTTATTCATATCTTCATTGAGCTGCTTCTTCATTTTTGAAAAAGCTTTTTTTTCCTGTCTTGTGGATTCAAAGATGTTCATCGCCAGACACTTTCTGATGCCAATCTACCTTCACAAAGGGAAAGCTCATTTTCATGAAGAAGTTGTATTTTTCCCTAACAATATGTTTTTGGAGCTGTGCTCTTGACTCTACATATTGCAGAGAATATGATTAAAAGACTTGTCTTTTCTCTAAACTAAATAAAACATAACAATTGCTCCAACACTTTCCTAGTGAAATCTAAATCAAATCTATTTTCATTCATTTAAGATATTGAGGTTGACTAGGTCATACGCTGCTTGCAACTCAATACTCCTTTACTTCATGGTGCTGCTCAAAAAGTAACTCGGCTTTTCCGTGTAAAAAACTGGAACTTGCTTACACGGGTTTTATATTAACCTAGTTTTACTACATTCTTTGAAGTCACTGAAGTTTTACTAAAAATGCTGAAAGCGAACTGAGCACTGAATTCAAATTACTTATTCAATAACTTATATAAAGTCCCTTTTTAAAAGGAGTCACATAGAAAAGATGAGAGGTGATGGGTACAAATTACTCCTGGGGAGATTCTGATTGGACACAAAAGGAAATTTGTTTCATGATGAGAACAATCAGCCATTTGGAATGATCTCTTGAGGGAAGTGTTGGATTCCCCAACAGTAGACACTTTTGTGCAGCAATCAGATTCCAGACAATATTCTTGAATCCCTTTTTTAGAGAGCATACAGCAGTTCAGGGCAATGAAAGGTGACAAAAATTGGTTCCACATCACCCACAAATGCAATACCACTTGAATTAGGAGCTTTCTTTGTGATGTGGTGTCACGCATGAGCAAAGGATGGAGCAACTGACTGAAATATTGACCAGCTTCTCTCTTTCCAGTGACACATCTTATTGATGTTACAAACTTTTTTAGATACTGTACAGCATCGCTATGACATCTGAGGTCCTGTTCTGCATTGAAAGTAGAAACAAAAGTTGTTGCTTCCTTCCTCTTTTCTCAATTTATTAAAAACTTAATCAGTTTAAAAAATGAGTAAAGAATTTAAAAAGTGAGTGTGAAAACGGAAAAGTATGTACGTCTAACAGAAAGCATACTCAGAGTTGAGCTGGCAGAAGCTACAAAATTTTGGTCCTATTTATGATGCATTATTATAGTGTGTATTTTGAGTTACATTCTAGGTTTAACAGGGGCTGATGAGGACAAAACTCTGTAACTCTTCTCAGGTGGTTGTTCATCAGTTGAATGTAGTTCGGGTAAAAAGTTGCAATAATAAAGTCAGAAGGTCACAAAAATATAGAATGTTATGGGCAGACAGTGTCAGCCAGGCTACCACTGTATCTTTTGACAAGTTAGTATATAATTTTAGCTAAAAAATTTAGTGAGATTGAGGGAATGGGAGATTCCTTTTGAAAGTGTCTGTGTCTCTTGTTGACATTTAAAAAATGAAATGTTTTTACTTTCTATTTTAAAATGGATTGTCATTTACCTCATTAAAAAAAAAAAAGGAAAAAGCACCTACATGCTTAGAAAAACCCCCCCAAAAAATAACTGTGAAGCTAAAAGTGAGCCATTGATCTATTATTAATAAGTCTAACTTCAATAAGTGGAGAAAACTGAGGGAAGGTATTGCTGATACTGTATTGCTCTAGTACAGCAAAATCTACAATCTCTCAATTGCTACTGAAAAGATTTAATGAGATTTTATAGAAATGCTCATTTAAATAGTTAGCATAAGTGAAAATTACCAACATCACATTTTTTTCAAACAGTTCATACGCGATAAACCAACAAACAATAGGCTGACTTCTGAAGCTTATATTTTCTTAAAACAAGACTTGGTCTTGATGCTCAGTATGGTGTTTTATTCGTCTATAAAGTGACTACTCAAACATGGAGAATAAGCTGTTTGTGACTCAGGTTCAAATAAGGTAAGTCTAAACACTCTTACCCTGTCATGAACCTGACTGTTTCATATTTTAATTGGCAACATCCACATCGTTGAGCTTTTCATTTAGACTTTGATAAAATCTGCTCAGAAAGGCAGATGGCAGGCTGTTATTTTTAATTCACAAGCAACGTTAAATATATGCCATATGTTATAGAACATTTCAGGCACAGCCTTTTGAATGCTATCACAATAAACTTACAAAATTACATAAAAGGGAAATCTGATAGAGAACAACACCATTGCAGTTTACAATTTTGAAAAAGGAAATAAAAATGACCAAACTTTCTTCTTGCTAAAATACAATTATTCAAATCACCAAACAATCATTGAAACATCAAAATTGATGTAGAAGGGAAGTGTTTGTGGGCTTCTGTTATCTGTTGTTCTGCATCTAAGAAAGAGTCTCTACATGCACTACATGCACTGAGATATTTCCTTGTGAAGGAAATGTTCATGATGTTTTACACTACTGTGTGTAGGAAGCTTCATGTGTAGGTTAGTAATAGTAATGAAAAAAATAGGCTGAAGTAAAAATGGTTTTTAGCATACTTTGAGGCCGCAGCTGTTGTCAAAAGAGACATTCAAGTTACAGCTTCCCTAGAACGAGAGCTGTGGAAGCTGTAGCAGCAACCGTAAAGCAACTTTGAAATATTATTTTCTTTCCCAAGAAAATATAGCTAATGGATAGTTGGAAGCCCACAGTCTGCTGTAGCAAAGATAAACATGACAGTAGCTAGTAGTAGCTAGTGGGAGACCCACATTTGAAAAGACTGCATCCAGCATGTTCCTGAATTGCATGTGGACTTCTGGCCTCTGAGTTTTCAGGAGCAGCTCAAAGAGACAGACAAGGTGGGGTGTCTAACAACCTTTTGAATTCAATGTGATACAGAGAGTGATGTCTCCCAGGGAGGGAATAACAACCCTACAGGTCAAAGCTGGGGAGAATGGTGTCTTAGAAATGTTTCTGCATGTGAACAGAGGATGCAACCTCTCAAATCTAGTGATTAACTGTGCCTGAAGCTCTCCTTGGAGAGTCCAACAATCAGCACTGGAAAGGGAGCACATTCAACAGCTCCTGTGCACCCATGATCAGTCTGGACTAGCATGGTGGATGTGTCAGTTGGGCTGTCATGAGCAAGCATTGTTTATTTGGTCTTCTGCTTTGCATGGGAAAGTTGCTGAGGTCCTGAATTTATTCAGCTGCTGAACACTGCTTGGAGCCACTGGAAGTGAAGCTTTAAAGTAATGGTATAAATGTATGTGCAGAATGCCAAGAACATTTCTGTATAGTGTAGAGATGGATGAATTATTCATTATGAATTATTCATAACACAAATTTTGACATTTTTCTGGAATAAATTTCCATTTTTTTAAATTATTCGCAATATGACCAAATAATTGCTGGACTTTTTTATTACCAATCATCAAAATACTTTCATAGGTTCTTGGTTTCTTTTTTCATTACTCATCTTATTATATTGAATGACACCTGATTAATCCAGCCACTCCTGGAATTTTCAATATCTCAGGCCACAAAAACAGTAAATTAACGAGATCCAGCACTGCTATGAAGGCTGTTGGAGAAAGTGGATAACATTTCTTATTTCAAAATATTTCCTTTTGTAAACATTCTTGTACAAGACTAGATTCACAGAGGTAGATTTGGTTATGTTAGATAGTTTTCTAGAACTTGCAGTAATATTGTTTTTCACTATTGTTACTGAAACAATTACCAGTTGCAGTGGATTCCGAAGTACTGGCTGACATTCACATTTCTTAAATGGAATTGATCTAAATCTAATTTTCAGATAAATGTGGGATTCACTTTTCTTAAATGGAATTGATCTAAATCTAATTTTCAGGTAAATGTGGGATTAGTTCATTAAGCTCGGTGAAGACCTATGACTGCACAAGCTGAATAAGAAATAAATTAATTCAGAATCACAACCCATCTTCATTGGTGTTCAACTATAACTAGGGAGGAACAAGTATAGATTCAGAGCTGTACAGTGGTTAGAGTCTAGAAATTGCATATAAATCTCTACGGAAGAAATCTGCATCTTTCTATCAGCCCTCTACTTGGTATCCACCTAAGGAGCAAAACTGCTGCTGAAACACCAGAGCTTTTGAGACTTACCAGTAAACAAAACCAAAAAAGGTAAAAATGTCACGACAAGGAGCTCCAGTCAATGAACTTTAGATCTGGTGGCAGCTTTAGACTACATCTGCTAAAAGCATCAGTCACATATAAACTCCCTTAGATGTTCTGGGCTAATTCCTGTCCTTGCAAGTGGCTGAGTGAATAAAAATAAGAATTAAAAAAAAAAGATAAAAAATACAACCTTTTCTTGCCCAGTTTCCATGGAAATGAAAGTGGAAAGACTGCTGGCAGTCAGTAGCTGAGTGTGAGAACTCTCGCTTGCAGATGTCAGTTCCTCACTCTTCGCTGAAAACTGCAAGTGTTGGTTTAAAAAATCAACTGCAAATGATGTCTTCAAAACTCTGTGGATTTTTTTTTTTTTTTTAAAGTTGATAAACTAGTTTTAAAATGGGAGCATGTAGGATGTAAAAGTCTACATTTCCATCCACCTGGCTGCTGAGACACATTCCTTTTATAAGCACAAATAGCGGTGACTATCTTTTCAGTTACTATCTTCTGGATTTCCCTTTGGCTCAACAGTTTGAGTGGATTAGTTTGAAGACCGCGCTGAAAGCCTTCCCCACCTAAAGGAGGCACATGGTTTCTTATTGGTTTAGTAAAGTGCTCATGGATTCTGTTTAGATATGGATTGCTAAGATTTACATTAATTTAAACATAACAGGGAAATTAATGGACCTAGTTTTAAATCAAGATATGATTATTTGCATACAACATTTTTCAAATAAAGATTACTCACATATTTGAAATAAAGATTGAGGAACTTTCTTGCAAAAGTCACACAATTTGATCCCAAGTTTACTGTTGTTAAAGCAAATTGTTTAACATAAAGTAAGTAAAGAATTTTCCTTCATCTTGCAAACAAAAAAAAGCTGGATATACATGTCAATTATATCCAGTGCACATTTTCTACAGCCTGTGAAAACTGTTCTCAATGCATTTATTCCACTCTGTATCTTAACAGGCAGTTTATTGTTCTTAAATACTACACGGAGAATAATGACTGTGAGGGATTTTCCTGAAGATCACAGTCTTAAAGACAGATAGGATGTTTTTTATGGCATACAACAGTTATTATAGTAATGCATAGCTTTCCCTGGAATGACTGTCTGCTAGTGGTCTAAATGAGGAAGCAACTAACTCATTCACAAACAGCATCATTAGGAGCTGAGGCAAATAAGCAGCTGATCTTCCTTGTTCAGTACACTGAAGCCTTGAGACTTGTTTTCTCTTTTTTCCTTACTCATTAATTCAGTTTTCATGGCTGCTGTGGCAGGTGGAGTATTTTATATTCTCATCTCATTAATCAATTTTGAGTTTCTGAGGAAATTCTGTAAACACCTGGTCAGGAGATAGAGACAGTATAATGAAGAGCAAACCACCATCCATAGCTATAAACCATAGCTGTAGCACCATCAGGCTGCAATGGAACCAAGACCTTGGTAACACGCTCCAAATATTATGAAGTGTCTGTGAGGCAAGCAGTGTCACTTATGCGATGAACAGGATTATCACTTAAACCAGGCGAATATAAGAGAACAGAAAACCACACTGTAGTAAACTTTCTGATTGTATGGTAACTGGTATTGCAGAGTTTAATGCACAAAATCTCCCACTGTCTCTTCTTCATGGTCTGACTCAGTAATTGCAGTACACAATTACAGATTTTTCTTCTTCTCATTTTAAGTTATAAAAGAAAAATAGAAGAATCTTTGCTTTAAGCTTTTATTTTGCTCCCTTTTTAGCTATACTGACTTCAAACTACCAAGATTAATCAACTATTACCCAGAAAAGAGATTTAGTTAAATCATTGTATGTTTATTTTGTTGTAGGTTTACGTACACAGAAGCACTAGAAATGAGAATAAAACTACTGCAGCAGAGGAGAGGAACTTCACTAGTGGGGTTCTGCAGGGCTCCATCCTAGGGCCAGTGTTCATCAACATCTTCAAAAATGATTTGGACGCAGAACTGAAAGTAATACTAAGTTTGCTGATGACACTTAATTGGGAGGAGCACTCCCCCAAAGGCAGAGAGGCCCTGCAGAGTGACCTAGACAAATTAAAGATACAGGCAATCACTGTAGGAAGTTTAACTAAAACAAGTGCTAGATTCTGCACCAGGGATGAAGCAACCCTAGCTGAGTGTGTAGACTGGGGAATGAGAGGCTGGAGATCAGCACTGCAGAAAGGGACCTGGGGGTCCTGGTCAGCGGCAAGCTGAATGCGAGCCAGCAGTGCCCTGGCAGCCAAGAGGGCGAAGCATCAGCCACAGCATCACCAGCTGGGCAAGGGAGGGGATTGTCCCACTCTGCTCTGCACTGGGGTGGCCTCACCTTGAGTGCTGGGGGCAGTTTTGATCACCATAATATAAAACAGGCATTAAACTGTTAGAGAGCATCCAAAGGAGAGCCATGAGGATGGTGAAATATCTGGAGGGGAAGCTGTATGAGGAGTGGCTGAGACCACTTGTTTTGTCCAGTCTGGAGAAGAGGAGACTGAGGGGAGACCTCATTGTGGTCTTCAACTTCCTCATGAGGGGAAGTGGAGGGGCAGGTACTGATCTCTTCACTCTTGTGACCAGTGACAGGACTTGTGTGAATGGCATGAAGCTGAGTCAGAGGAGGTTTAAGTTGGATACCAGGAAAAAGTTTTTCCCCCAGAGGGTGTCTGGACACTGGAACAGGCTCCTCAGGGAAGTGGTCACAGCACCAAGCCTGACAGAGACCAAGATGTGTTTGGAGAACACTGTCATGCTGTGATTCTTGTGGTGTCCTGCACAGGGCCAGGAGTTGGACTCGATCCTGATGGGTCCCTTCCAACTCAGCATATTCTACCATTTTGTGATTCTCTGACACAATCTTCCCGCAAAAGAATGCTTTGAGGGCATACAGCACAGCACATTATTTTTGCTGGTTTTTTTTACAAAATATCATTATAGCAGGTGTTTAGAAGATATTTTGCAATGTATGAGATTCCAGCGAGAGAGATGAAGCTGCTAAGTGATCTAAGTAGTCAGGAGTGGTGTAGTTTTAACCAAGTTCAAAGATTGTAGTCAAAAAAGCAGTTTTCAAAAAGGAGTCAGAGATCTCCTTCTTTTGTTCACCACACACTACCTCAATATTACCAGTTCTCTACCCACTTCTTGCTGTCAGTATACGCCTGTTCTCATCCTTCCTACTTGTTAGGCCTTATAGTCCATTCCCTTGAAACAAAATAACATGTTCTTTTCAGTGATGCATATGATGAGATGGGTCAAAATATCTGTTCCTGCTAGGGTTTGCGGGGATAGGTGCAATTAACAAGGGTGGACCACGCTGACATTTTTGAACTGTATTGCCTTACAGCAGACAAAGATAAAGCTCACCTTCCCAAGGTAGCTGAGCTATGTCTTTGCAAGAGATCCAGTCCTTTATTTCTTTCCTAGGGTTATTGAAACTGTCTTTACTCTTGAAGGTCAATGTTTCCGACTAAAATGCTTTTTTTCATCTTTATTGAGAGTGTCTTCCAAGCCGTTTATAGTTCTTTCTCATTGTCTTCTCTCCTCTAGACCCTTTGCATTACTTGTTTCTTCATAGGTTTTTTAACAGGAATCTTCCATAAATGAAACCTTATTTTGAAATACCCATTTCTCAGTTGATTTTTAGGAGACATTTCACAGCCTGAATGCATCATTCAGGAAGCTAAGAAAATAATGTAATCTGATTCTATGCTCTGAGGTATGAAATGGCTTTTTGGTGGTGGTAGGGAATAGCTCCCGACCTGCAACTTACACTGTACAGTATTTCTTGCTTAACTAAACATAGCTTTTGAATGAGACTGCAACATGACTGTACAGGCGGAGGGTATGTGCCTGGTCCACACTCATTTAGCTTTGACTTGGTGTGACCAGGGAGTTAATACAGCACGGTTTGTTATAATAAGAATGTCACAGCTCCCAGAGTTTTCTCATCCTTTTTAGGGCTTTCCAATTGGCCTGGCTGCTCTGTTTCCTTCAGTATAATCGGCTACTTGCAGAGGTGGTATTGCCAGACAATGATAATGACACTTGGCTGATGTAAATTAATTTACATCATTAGTCTGATTATTAGTACTGTGTTGCCCTCAGAGCACTGATATTAAACAATGAGATCACAAAATGAGCTGAAACTCATTGCAACAAAGTAGTAACTTATTAAGAACATGTTCTCCTTCTCTGTGCATAAACTCGTAGTTCACTTTGACCGTGATCGAGATCTAATTTAAGAGTTGGTAAAAATTCAGTATATATTGCAAACCAAATTTTAAGGTACTTATGTGACGTGTTGTACAATTAAAGCTTTAAATTAACTTCTTACTGCTCCTATATGCACAGTGCCAATATGACAGAAACCCTTAAAAATGTGGTGATGAGTGACAAAGGATTCACATTCACCTAGCATCTGGGATTAGGAAGGATCACAACACCGAAAGCTATGTATAAAAAATTGCCAAGTAGCATCACATTACTGACAGATCACAGCTTCCAGCTTAAGTGGGCACAACCGTTTGTGCTTCTATACCCTTCCTTACTGTCCCTCGCTCAAATTTTTATTTATATCAAATATTTCCTACGTCCATAAAGTACTGCACTCCTCCATGATCAGACTGGTTATCTGCATGATGGTACAGCAGGAGAATGAATGGAGTTGCTATTGCTTGATAGTATCAATATGCAAGTAATAAATATTGGGTTGTTGTTTTATACATCGACAATAAAATTGTTCTTTTTCTTAATCCAGCAACCTACACACTAATCAGGTGCCTTGTCATTTTTTTCTCACCTGAAAATCTTCCACATTCCTCTACTTCTCATTCAACATTCTTAAGCATGAAGATCCACACGACACTGAGATCAAAGAAAGATTTTCATTGATTTCAGTAGTCTTTCAATAAAACTAAAAGAAAAAAAATTATCACAATTATGTCATAAAACAGTATACATTTAAATTTTTAATAGAAATGGGAAGAAATGTTGCTCTTATTTATGTTCCATAACCCCTATCTCTATGAGATAATCTGAACCGTTTTCCCTACTCTTTCTTTTATGGGGACTGTGGAGGAAAAGGAGGAGACAGAAAGGTTCTTTTGAAACGCGCATCTGAAATCTTGGAGTCCATTACCAAGTCATTAGTGAACAGAGCCCCTTGTGATGAAATTTTACTTAAAAAATGTTAATCTGAACTCAGGAGCTGTTTGATTCACAGCAGAAACCATTGCCAGTTTGAATTGATTGGTGGTGCACATTCTTAGTTGTATTACTTTTCCTGTTTTCTTCCAACTAGTTCTATCTAATTCCTCAGATGATTCAGGCTTATCTAAGTTTTGGAAGAAACCTAACTCCATTTTATTAAGAAAGGAATTTTGAAATAGTGCTTTGATTAACTATCCATGCCCTCCATCTGCAAGACTTCTTCAGTCAAATGCTCCATTACAAGCCTGCCACTGTAGCCCATGACCGCGATCAAATGTCCCAGCAGAAACTTCTTTAGGCAGGCAGGATCAAAACTACATCTACTGAGCCAACACACCCAACCAGATTTCATACTGACCTTCCCCCAGGAAACTGAGAACTTTTCTTGTAATTTGCATACAGCTGCTAAGTGTCGACAGTGCAGTCTTGAAGTTTCCCCCATCAGCTCCTTTGCAGCATTTTAAGCAATAATTTCTAATGGCAAATGACAACAGTGAGAAAGGCCACCCTGCTAACTGTAGGAATATCATAAAAATTGAGAAATAAACAAGAAATGTCACAAGCTTTCCAGTGAATATTCCATGATATACTGTTTGTGTCAGACCGCTAATCAGTCGTGATTCTATGATAAATTTGAATACTAATCCCTTCTGAATAGGGATTAAGCTTCAGCGTGTAGAGGAGGGATTCATTAGAATTCATCTCATCAAGACACAGCTTGAACAAAGCTGCACAGCACTCTGTACCTCAGACCTTTCAGTGCTGACAATTAATTGCCAAACCACCACTGAGTGACTAAAACCAACAAACTGTAACTTATGAATGCCCATATTTTCTCAGTCAGAAACTGGTGATGTGCTGTGTTGTTGTCTGGAGAGGACTATCTTTAGGCAAAATGCTTTCTGGTTAGTTACAATAGACAAACCATGAAACAGTCCTGAAAATGATGAGAACAAGTAAGGGAAATCCAGTGGAGATCATGTTGACAGAGTATGAGCACGAATGTTTTGAGGCCCCATCTGTTGATTTATGTATCATTGGCCCACTAATCTCACTGTTGTGCAGGCTCACAATAGTGAAATTACTTCATTGATTCAGCATGAATCAGACTGTGTATTAATGCATTGCTGGAATGCCCTTTCCCAGGAAGCATACCCACTCTGGAATAGCTTTGACCTTCTCCAAACCGTATTCATACAAAAGCAGTGGTAGCTAATGCAAGATGTGGTGTGTGCTTAAAAGTAGTTTCTATTTCTTTAGCTATGGGGTAGAATCAATGAGTATTTTGACCACTAAATTAGTAGGGCAAACTCTCCAAACTTTCAGGACTCTTTTCTCAGTGTCAACTGAATTGGCATAGCTTTGATGAACACATGGAGATTTACTGATCACATAAGCTGAATAAATTTGGAGTAGTCCATGATACACTCTGCTGTTGCAGGGAGAAATGTCCCCAGGCACTCTGAACTAAAATGCTTTGTTTACAGCAAATTGTGCATGGCTATGCAGCAATTACAGTTCTGCATGCTCCACAAGTGCAATGTAGCCATACTCAGGGACTCTCTCACAAATAACTCCCTTTCTCTGTGTGTCTGACAGTACTCCAGCAAAACAGTAGATGAAGAACCATGGGTAAAACGAAAGTAACCTTGAAGCAGGTGATTATTCACAGGTTTCAGCTTGTAAAGAGCACTTCACAGTCCAAGCCTCATTCATTATGAGCAGCAGAAGTGTTAGTTAATTAATTTGAAATGTGTGTTAAAAAATCAAACAAAAATTCAGATGTAGAATCCTAACACTGTCACACCAGCTGATGTTGACCACTTTTGCAGGGACTGCAAGCTTCAAAATCAATGTGCTGATCTCACTGACCCTTCAGTGGAATTGCTTCACCTGGAACATTAGATATTGACCCATTTGGGTTTTGTGCCTTTGACATACTCTTCAATATATTCCCTTCTTTTGAAGACAACTTCAGCCTGTAAGTATCCTTTGAAAGAGAGAAAAGCAGCCATACAGTATGCACATCTGTGTGAAAAAAGAAGCATCACAGTCTATAAAAATTTCCATCTGCATCTTCTTCAGCTTCTAAAGCTGTTCAGAAGTGCTGGTACGATGCACCATGGCATGGTTGATACTAAAGTAAATGGTATTGCTAGATAGTAACTATCAAAATTTTAGTTAGATTCCTGTGAAAACCTCAAACATTTGCACATAATGCACTTATGTAGAACTTTGGCTTTTGCAGTCAAATATCCCTTATTGTCCTCAATAATTAAAATTGTATTGTCTTCTCCTCGTCTATGACTCACGACAAAAAGACAGATTCTCTTTGAGGCTGGTTAGACAGTGTAATGCAAAATGAAATGTACAGATATGTCAAATGTTAAACCAAAAAACCCAAAAATCACTGGCAAAAATGCACGTGTGGAAACCTGGACTGGTTGCATCCAGACATCTCGGGATTATTGAGCATAGGTAGGGGTTCTATGCTTTGAACATATTCCTAGCAAGAACATCTGTTTCACCCAAGACCATCCCTACATCTGGGTGCTGCATACAATTTTTAAAAGAAGTCAGTCAAACGTTATGATATAATTTCTGCTTCAAAGTGTTGAAGACTTTTTCTCACAAATTCTTAAAATAGAAAGCCTAGAAACTCCCTACCTTGAGAAAACATTTAAAAAATAAACTTATTATTGAATAAAATGTTGATTTAAAATGAGAAGTCTGTCTCAAAAAACTTGCAGTATTTTACTTATTGCACCGGATTTACCTTTCAGGGTCCTAAATCTAACACTAGCTTTTCACAGAAAAAGCTGCTACAAAACTGCAAAGGATCTTAAATATTACTTGTTCTGGACAATGTACTGGCACCTTCTCTATCCTACAGATTCAGTGACAATTAGTGCCGAATTGAGGGCACGAAGAAGAAAGCCCAGAAAAGGTGTGCAAGCCATCAAGTGCAGGGCAAAAGGCCTGCTCTGTCTTAGCAGTGAAGTCTGACCGTGACTGACTTGTCAAATATTGTCACAAGTCAGCTCTGAATTTGGACCTTGTTGTCAATTCAAATGGTGGCTAATCACACAAGAGACGGGCAAGAACAGTAATTTCTTCTGCAGCAAAGTCAAGCTTTCTCCTGTTATCAGAGATGAAATCTAAAAAATTGTCATGCTCATTGTATTATCTGTCTGTTTTTCCTGATGTCATCGTACAGTTCTAGTGTCTTTCAGAAAGCACACATATGAAGTCTTGTATGCTGTGTAAATTTTACGCTGGAAAGCTGTAATTTGTTAGACTACATTGAACAGAGGTTTTGTTACTACATAGAAAAATAATTATGTGTAGTGCATAGAAGGATGAAATTTAACATACAAGAGGCAAGTGAACTTTAAACAGACACTTATTTGCTGAGAGGTTGGTTCTAAAGAGGAGTTACACAGACATCATTTACTAATGGAATATGCTTCAAGATACATCTGAAAAAATAATCCTACATTATCCTACATTAACATAATGAAAAAAGATCTGTAAAGTTATCCAGCCTTTCTCTGTGCTAATACAACATGACAATATTCTTGAGAACCTTGCCGCTTCAATATTAAATTATTCATATGTTGAAAACTCTCCCATACCCTTGGGAGACTTATAATCCACCAGGCATCACTTCCAGAGTAGTCTTCCTGATCCCAATCCTTCTCCCAGCCTTATTCTAATACCCTTAAATTAATTATGTTTCAACATCTATGAGTAACAACTTCAGTTCTGTGACAGTAGTTACAATATCAATTGGTCATAAATGGTTTGGGGCTTTTTTTATCATTTGGAACTTATTCAGTCAAGCTATATACAAGCAACTTGTCAATTTTCCCTTATAACCCTCCTCTTTTTGTCCTGCTAAACTTCAAGCTGCTCTTTTCAAAATTCCTATCATATAGCAAGTAAGTCTCCCAAAATGCCTGTAACTAGAGATCTATAGCCACTGTAAGGTATTTAGAATTATTTTCTCTACCAATATTCCTGTATGTGTAGGTCAAAATACATCAGTTTTGGGCTGTGTGCTTTTTCTGGGTTAAAGTATGGCCAAGCATCTAATCTGTTCTGGAATGATCAAGGTGTTTTTTCCCACCACTGAATTATCTTGGAATTAAACTATATGAAAGTGTTTAGAAGCACATAGAAAAGCAGCTGAACACTTGGGTGGCTGTAGTCTTTCTTCAGATCTCAGGAAAACTTTTTGTTTTCCATCTGATGGTAGGAATCTGAAAGGAAACTACAACATCCTAGATTTTCTGTCCACACATGAATATTACTTGTCTTGCCTTTTCTTCCTTGCGCAATTCCTGCTGGGCTGTGCTGTACTGGCCATTCCCCTGGAACAGGAGCCTATAACAACGGTCCTGGTTCAGATCAATACTCCATACAGACCAGCACCACGGCCATTATCTAAAAGGGGTTAAGACACAGACGCGAAGCTACGTGATGAGGTGATGAGGTGAGGTTTAAGAGATTCACTCTTTCCTAGCTGTGTTCCCCTCCTCGTGACTAACATACACCACTTGCTCTGCAAGGACTGAGATCCTGATTGCACTAGGAGATGGATTGGTACAGTGCCCAGGTGTAAGCATTTACCATGAGCAGGTATCTAAAGACGGGTAATCTTCAGCTGGATGGAACACGTCTGGGGCAAGGTGGGGCACCAGAGTCGTAACTCGGCATCCGCAGCATGCCATTCCTAATAATGGCCTGAACCACTCTGGGGGAAAGTCACAACCCCTCTGGCGTATGCTTTGCCCAATATACAACTAATGCTGTAATGCTGTTGTGCAGGGAAACGCAGAGACACAAAGCAAAATATGAACAAGTCTAATCTGAAGAAAACAGAAGGCAAAAGTATATGTGCCTGAAGTAGAGACCTGGAAAGCAATAAGATATTTTTAATTTAGATGTTTTCTTGGTATTTTACCTGTTTAATGGAACTCAAAGGGAGCATTTTCCAAGTATTTGTCCACCCTCTGTGAAACCCACTTAGACTTCTTGCATTCACAATACTGTTTCACAGGTTTACTGCCCAACCTAAAAAGGTTTATGCTCAATTCTACAGACTTTACAGTAGATAATGATCAGACAGCTGAAATTGCTGACAGAAATTAAGTTTAGTACTGCTGTTTTATGATTGGTTTATAAATGCTTCTGAATTTACCACATGTTAGCAATTCAGGCCAAAGTGTTTAATTTTTTTTTTTTTTTTAGATTATATTCAGCAACAAGTCATACTTGCTTCAGGAAGATTTATCAAAGGGCAAATATATGTCTCTACTGAAGTTAAGAACAGACTGTCAGCTGTTGAAAAAAACCAAACCATATAGGAATTCCATCTTTAATACTGGGCCAGGAAAGATAACAGATAGGGAGGTATACACTTTGTGCCAGAGTCTCACATTTTCCAGTACATAAGAAAAACATATTTTCACATACAATGAAAGCACAACACATTTAAAAAAAATCCTTCTGTTTGAAGACCATCAGTAAAGAGTTTGCAACGAAGCCATGAATGCTGAATGAAGCTAGGGTCTGGGAGGAAAATAGATAGCATCTGACTGTGTAATTAAGGTACACACATGAGGGATGACCTCGTGGGTTGACCCTGGCTGAATGCCAGGTGCCCACCAAACCCACTGTATCACTCCTCAACTCATCAGGGCAGGAAAGATAAATCAAAAGGCTTATGGGTTGAGACAAGGACAGGGAAAGAGCACTCACCAACTACCAACACGGGACAAACAGACATGGCAGGAGGAAATTAATTAGCAATTTATTGTCAAATCTGAGCTTTCTTGGGTGGAAGACTCCTCACACTCCTTTGCTGCTCCAGTGTGGGGCCCTTGCCATGGGAGACAGTTCTCTACGGACTTCTCCAGTGCTAGTCCTTCCCAAGGGCTGCAGTTCTTCACAAACTGCTCCAGCATGGCTTTCCTGCAGGGCAAATAATCCTGCCAGAAAACCTGCTCCAGCATGGGCTCCTGTCTCCATGGGTCCACAGATCTTGCCAGGAATCTTCTACAGCATGGATTTTCCATAGTGTCACAGCCTCCTTCAGGCAGCCACCTGCTCTGGTGTGCAGTCCTCCAGGGGTTGCACGGATGTCTGCTCTCCTTTGAGCTTCTGTTATGATCCAATTATTATTAAGGTTCTTAGAAATACCTCTGCCTGAATTAAGGTGCAAACGAGACCATATGCCAGTCAACAGTAAGGGTTTTATTTGATGGCAAATAAGAGAGAGAGAGTGAGAGAGAGAGAAAGGAAGAAAGAAAGAGAAAGAAAGAAGGAAAGAAGGAAAGAAGGAAAGAAGGAAAGAGAAAAAGAAAGAAAGAAAGAAAGAAAGAAAGAAAGAAAGAAAGAAAGAAAGAAAGAAAAGAGAAAGGAAAGAAGGAAGAAAAGAAAAGTAGAAAATCAGGTGGGGGGGGACAGAAAGAAGGTGACAGGGACAGAATAAGGAAAATATCATCGCTCCGTGGATCCCAACGATGTTTCGCTGATCCTCTCTTCTTGGTGGTGAAGGTCCCCTCGAAAGCACAGAATCCGATGGGTTTATATATGCTCAGGCCAGGTAGCAATGTCCAGGCACGTCCCCCTGGGGGAGGGGGGCAATCTCTTACAGCAGACTCTGGATTTGTTGCATCACATGCACCAAGGGCTCTCACGTGAATGTCCCATGGATGTGGCCTGTGGGGTTGGGGGCTCCACAGCTGGGCCAGTTTGTGTAAGGGAGGATGGGCGTTTATTGCCTCTGACCAGACATTATGCCAGCACCCAAAACCTCCTCCTCCCCCCTTGCCTGGGGGGGGGCAGTCTGTGTAAACCTGGCTTCTGTGAGCTGTGGTCTCTCCCCCATCTCAAACTCAGCCAGGGATGATTAAACAATGGGTTTCCCTTTATCTAATCAGCAGTTTGACTTTCAGTTCAAAGTCCCAGTCTGCAGGGAGCCTTCTTTGGTTGTAGCTTCTTCATAACGAGCAAAACTTTATATCAGTGTTTGAGGCATGGACTATTTTCAGTCTCTGACAGCTTCTGTGGGGTTCAGGGATGCAGCCTACCACACCATGCTCTTCACCAAGGGTTGCAAGGGAATCTCTGCCCTGGAACCTGGAGCACCTCCTGCCTGTCTGTCTCCCCTGGCCTTAGTATATGCAGGGCTGTTTCTCACTCTCCTCTCCTCTGACTCCAATTGCTACTATGCAATAACTTTTTTTCCCCATAAATACATTATCCCAGAGTCACTACTTCTGGCGATGATGGGCACAACCAGTCCAGCAGTGAGATCGTCTTGGAGCCGTCTGGCACTGACTCCTATAAGATATGGGGAAATCTTCGGGCATCTATTCAAAGAAGCCACCCTTTTCATCTCACCAGAACCAAAACCATGCCATGCAAACCCAATATGAATAAGTTAATAGTGCACATGTCACTTTACTCTGCACTTTTCATTGCTTTATTTGACTTAATTGTCCTTTAATGCAGTCGTGTTGTAATTAATAAATATCTGTATGATTCTGAGGCTTGCATCCTTCCCTCAGTGGTTGTGAGAAGATACCCCTGCCTTTCTATTCACCATCTGTCGTTATTCTTTATACTAAGCAATTATGGTACTTCAGTGGAAAAACTTGTCTTTACATAGCTAGTGGTTGCTTTTACTTTTGATATCTGCAGCCTTCAGTGCATTTACTACAGTAGTGCTGGAGAACTATGGCAGAAAGTAGTATGTTCGGAGATTGCTCTCAGTTTGTCTCAAAGAAACACTGGAAAATGCATCCAAAAGTGGAGGGAATAAAAAAGAGTATTTGAATAATTTTGTGGCTTTCACACTTCTATGCTATCTGACGTGAACGATTTTTGCAGACACGAAGCCTTTACTTCAACATCTTCATTGAAATCTGAACAAGTGTCTAGTTAAGCTTCCTCAACAGCTTAGAAGAAGACAATACTGGAAAAGTGTTTTTTGTTGTGTGCACTTCAGTGTTGTATTCACCACTTTATTTAAGTATTTTGAGCATATTCAGAATTATTTTTGTGCTATTCCACTTTAATATGGGGCTCTTTCTCATCTCTTGACTACTCCTTGTTAATACCAACACATGGCACAACATCTATGAATCTAAAGTCAGACTACTTATCTAGACTCAGTCAGCAATGACCATGCAGTGTTGCAATCAAATCTGTACAATGCCACCCTTCAGAAGATTTATGATGCAGTGGCATTATTACAACATTTATGAAGTTTCTGGGCTAGCTCATTTTCTTTTCTCAGAAGGAGAGACTGTTTCTCATCGTGATGTAAAACTGCATGATTTTGGAGAAGAAATACTGTCTGCTACTAAAGATAAAGCAAGTAACTGACAACATTTATTCCAGGTATAGAATAGCAGTCTCACTGTTATTATTGTAAGTAGTCAATTGAAAAAATGTTGACAAATATTGAAAAATATTTACATGTAGACAGAATCTTGGAATACATGGGAATGAGAAAATTTTTAGCAAATAGTAGACAATGCCATTATAAGATTTTTTCCCTGTACAACACAGAAGCTGATATCAAAGGAATGAGGTGAGAGATTGATTTGCTTTCAGTGTGATACATTAGCAAGGAATTTGCTACAATATTGTGGGGGTTTTTTTTAACACCTCAGCTTTATTACTGGGAATTCAGTATTGAAATTGTAGCATTCACAAAAGCACTGACACTCAGCTCTATAGGTATTGTTAAAAATACGAATCAAGTTAGTAGCAAATATTTTTTCATCACAACTCCTTGATCCTTAGCTATGTGGTGCCAAATGCACTCTTAATAAATCAAGGGGACAGTCAGGGACGAAACTAGCTCTCTTTTTGTGCTGCTTAGTCACTTGTGTATTCCATCTCCCATATTACCAATGTTTTCATCTTCTCAAACCACTTATAAGTGGTCCTTAAAATGATCCTTAAAGAAAAGCCAGTGAAAACACGTAATAAATTGTATTGAAACGATCAGTAGTACAGAAAATTGAACCTCCTAGACCTGAACCCATAAATATTAGACTTTAATATACAAGTATGTGTATATCTACACACAATTTGGAGAGAGAAAAATATGCATCTTGTTTCTTCCTTATGTCTGCTTTTTTATTTATGGCATTCAATGAGTAGATTCCTCAGTCAACCTGAAAAAACTAAAAGAAGAATGAGTCTCACTATTTTTCCCTAAAAACCATAAAATAAGGCAGATGGAAGTTTGCTGGTGATACAGAGGATGGCTAAATTATTTGATTTTTCTGGGTAAAAAGTACCCAAGAAACACCATAAGTCCTTGAAAACATACTGTGTAGAATTCTTTTCGCTTCATTAGAAGGAATTAAAGGCATTGGTATCATGTCTCTAACAGCTCAAACAAATACCTTGACTTTACTAATTAACATTTTTCTACTCTTTTCATCCAACTGGAAAAGCCAGAAATCTTCTTTAGCAGGATCGAGCCTGATTGTTTCTCTTACATTTGGAAATCCTTGTCACTGTTAGCATACAAACTTGGAACTTCGAGTGTCAGAGAACTCAGAGGAAATTATTTAAAGTAAATTCATTACTTAATTTAAAAGAGAGTTATAAATTTCTGTAAGAAGATTAATACTTTCCTCATTAACTTTATGGTTTTGATTTCAAATGCCATGAGCTCTCTCGCTTTCAGGGTACAAGCAGTGAACTTTAAGAAAAACGAAATATATCTATATCCTCTGTGCAACCTTTTAAGTTGCCTGAACACAGCATATTTTTACTACAAGACTAGACTGAACCCACGTGGGACAATCAATCGTATGTAACACTGTCCAGCTTCTAATAAGGACTTCTGTAAAAAGCAGACTCTTCCCCCACTGACCTAACTCAAACCAACACATGGAATGCATGGTGTTAATAAAATACATTATGATATTTTGGGCTAGGTTTGTATGGGAGAATCATGTGAAATTCATAAGAGATTAATTCTGTAGCAGAGATAACTGGTTCCGAAGTTTAAATCTCAATTAATTTGCACTATATGTGGTTGGAGTTTGTGAATACAGATGATGAGAACTTCAGCCTAGCTGCAGTACAGCATTTTGTTAGATATGAGATTCAAACCAGAAATATCCTTAGAAGTCATAGTTTTATTTTCAAAGTATGTTCTCTCTTTGTCCTTGATTTTTTATTCCTAATGTTATCCCAGTTTGGCAACTTCTAGTGAAATATCTGTGTGACTGGAAAGCAAATTAACAATATAAACGATCACATTAAAAAAAGCCATTTTAAAATGGGAAATATTTGTCTAAAATTCGTTTAAGTGTGAGCACTTTCAGATTATGGAGTGTTCCATAGCAGTGTTTCCTATCGTTTACTGAGTGTGCTCATGTACTGTATGGGAAGACGTGGGCTTAGAGACATGACACATTGTTAATTGTAATATCCTCTGTCTAACAGGGTCTGGTAGTTGCAAGCTGACTGTGAAATCAAGAAAGTACAACACTCTTATCACTTATTTGCTGAGCTTGTGAATAACCTGATAATACACAGGAAATGCATGATCTGATACAGCTAAGTTAGTGGTGATTCTTATGCTCCTACTTTTGAAGAAAGTTTTAAGTCAGAGTGCACTACAGTGAAAGGATGTTCACTGCAGTGAAAAGGACATAAAAAGAACAACTCCAGAAACCTTTAATGTAAGGGGTATGGAATAAAAACGAGATAACAAAAAATTCTTTTTGACTGATGTGTGATAGCTTAACCAAACAATGTTAAATACCTTTATACAGGTATTTAATTCTAGATATACGCACAAGGTATATATAATCTGGCTTTTTATGAACTCTGGCAATCATTGAGTTCAAGTTACCATAACAGTCGCTGGTCATCAAACACTTCCCACTCTGCAGCAATTTCCCATTCCCTAATTGTTTATAAAGCGAGTCTATTGTAAGAATGTACACTGCTCCATCCCAGATAAGACTATCTTCACTCCAGCACCCAAGGGCAAGTTAACTTGGCTACATGCACACCATTGCTACCTCATCCCCTTTTCTTTGAGTCACCTTAGATCTAATTTCACACTGGAGACTCTGTGGGGATGCTGACACGTGAAGAGAGCAGCATGTGACTGTGTGTCACTACATTCAAATGATCTGTTCTATAGAAGGACTGTAGTGAGTTGGGGATAGGCTGCTCATCCCCATTTTAGAGATGAAAAATAGATACAGGGACAGATTAAGGCCATTTCTCAGGTGTGATCAGATATTCCCACTGAATTCAGTGTGAATATGAAGGTTTTTGTTTAAATTAGGCTGTGTTCTCTCAAGCCTGTAGGTTTAAATTTTTGGAACATTGGACCAAAAATGCAGTCTGTATCCTAGTTTTACAAAATCAAATGGATAACTCTAAAAGTGATTAATCAGAAATCTATGGAGCTCCACAACCAAGAAGTTATAGAGGAGCTGTAGGATTTTCAGAAGTCACATCTTTTTTTTCCCCTTTTACTTTATGAAGCATTAAAACAGTGGACTACTGAAACTGCTGTATCTGGAATCCACTAGATTACTATTACCAGCTAATTTGGGCTGCTATCTTAACAGACTGAAAAATGTTAATGAGAAAACAAATGCGAAAAATGAAAACTTGCAAAAAAATTTTAGTCTGCAATATTGGACTTGATGATCTTGGAGGTCGCTTCCAACCTTAATGATTCTATGATTCTATGAATATTTTTGTTAGATTAATTTTAGCACCTAATAATAGTTAAAGCAGCAGGTTTGGTATCAAGTTCACCTTTGTGTCCATGTTGTAAAGATTGCTCAAATCAGGTCACATATAAATGTGAGGTGTAAATTATTTTAGGTAAGTGACACTTGTAATGATAGCATGAGGAGGGTAGTTATGTCAATTAATGGAGATTATTTTAAATGGTGACAACCTGGTCCTGCTGAAAACATCAAGTGATTCACCCTCAAACTGAGTAACATGGGTAAAGGGTAATGTTTTCCAGTGTGAGTGCATGCCACTGAAATAGGGTAAAGGACACTGACTGTCACAGAAGGCAGGACCATGATGAGAATAAGCTTAGTATCTGTCTGCATAAATAACGATATTCATTGCCAGGCCATGGATATGCTTGTACAGAGCTTGTAGTATCTGGTATTAGAATAGAGAGAGAAAGCAAATGGTCTGCGCAGGTGATGCGGCTGTATGGTAAAAATATTGGCATTCATTAACAATTTCTTTGTATTTGCTCATCCCATGAAAAAAGAGACAAAAGACACCAGATTTTTCTACACCCTATTAATTTTCTTAGGGAAGTACATATTTTGTCACATTCATCTTGACATTTACATTTACATCTTCCACTCTACCTGGAAGCAACAAAGATCATTTTATATGGTGTCTGGTCTCTTTTTGAATTGAAGTACTTCTTTACCTCGTTCATGTAATGCCTTAATAAGTTTATATCACAATATTTTTCATGTAGTAGAATGCATTTGATCTCCAAGAAATTTTTTCCTCAGTACCTCTGATTAAAAAAGTAAGATCTAGATACCTTTTGAAGAATTGTTCTGCTTTGCTGAAAAGTAAATGGAATTTTTTTGAAAATTAGAGCTCTAACAGATTCTTGTTGAAAATATATATATATCTGTGTGTGTGTGTGTGTGTGTGTGTGCAGGGGGAAGAGAGTTTTATAATTATTAGACTGGGAGACTGGCTTGGTTTAAGAATGTTACTCCCCAGTTTAGTTCTCCAAATGGCAAAGATCCCACGTTAAGCTAGGAACAATTTACTGGAAACAGCAATGAGATAAGAAAACAAACAGTGACAACAACAATATTAATTACCAAGGTGTACAAAAGAGAAAATGATTCCCAAAAAAATGCTTACTGATTGAGACCCAACCATAGCCGTGCCACCCCACTATTCCCCCCGGCTCGAGATTGGTGCCCTGCTACCCTGACTGCTCTGTCCACCACGCTTGCTTGACTGGAAGAAGCCCCTTGTCCCCGGACAAGAATCTCTTCCCCTGCCTCTGGCAATGGTGTGAGGTGAAATTGAATAACCTCTGTGTCCTAGCCATGCCCCCTCCTGGCTACTGCAAAAATTATCTATGTTCTGGCCAGAACCAAAACAGAGATCTCACTGTTAGGATACAAAAAACAGATTGAAAAGACTTATTGTGTGAGGGGCTTTTCCCACATTGCTACTGATGTATTAAAATAGTTTTGTAGAGTAAAATGGACAAATTCTAGCTAGCAATGTTCCTGATTACTATACCAGCAATGCTCAGAAGACTAACTAGCTCTATTAATTTTTCTAATCCAGAAGGATATGAAAGGTGAATGAGGTAGAGAGAAAAAGAAAGAAATAAGAAGACAGGTGCAGGGGGCTGGGAAAAAGAGTGAGAGAGAGAGATTAAGTAGAAAGATAGTCAGCATCACTATCTTCACTATATTCACCGCTTGAATCCCATGGTGTCCAGCTGGTCCTTCTTCATCCAGGTCCTCTTGGTGATGGGGTTTCCAGAGCTATTCTTTTGAAGGCACCACATTTATACAGTACAGGTTCCAGGTATCCATGGGTCATAGATGCTGTTCCCACAGCTTGGGCTGGCATGTACAAGGACTTGCTTCCTTCCCCACAGTTTGCCACTGTGTGAATTTCTGTGAGGATAGGTTACCCAGATCTGCTCCACCACGCCAGGAATTAGCGTCTTCCTGTTGTTGCCATCCATGCTTATCTCAAGTTCTCACAATGGGAATCCTTTGTCTGGTAGCTTATCTTATGGGAAGTTCCTTCTGTGTCTTTGACAGTGTTTTGAGATGCGTAACTGCATTCTGTTATAGCAAAAAGGCTGTGCTCTGCTAAAGTACATTTGCGCAAAGCTTATAGATCGCTTTGTCATTTGCACTGAGAGTGAGTACAGGAGCTATCACCACTGGAATACTAACAGAAAAAAAGCAACAGTGAGCAAAATTATACTGTTTTTCTGTTCTAGGGAATGACTCTCCTTCCATGGGTCCTGTTCTACATCTTACAAGTTTGGAAGAGACAAAACAGATTAAAAAAATGTAGAAATACAGTTGGACCTATATAACACCTAGATTCTCATTTCGGGGCTGCCAAGCTTATGATAAACATGGCAGAATCTTCCATGGAGAATCATTCATCAAATATGATCTCATTTAGGCCAGGAAAATGCAAACTGTGAAAGAGGATGTCTCTGCAAGAGAACATGATTGATTTATTAGAGGTCATGCCTTGACTTTGAAACTTCGCCACTGGTAGTGACTGGAAGACACAAATTTAGCCACATAACGCCATAGTCTCATTAGACCTTTGTGCTCAGTTGTGGCCTTCTTTAGGAGTGGGGAGAAATTGATTTGCATGTGGATAAAAGCCACAACTCAGTCTAGGAACTACAAGGTTCATTAATTAATATTGTGAATGAAAGGTTGTTTTTCAGAAAAATAAAATGTTTTTGTTGGATATAGTTGTTTATACCTTCTACCCCCTCAACTTTAGAGCCTTTTGATTTGCACTGTTTTGTGTGCAAGGACTTTTAGCCTTTAGGTCTCTAATCTATATTTTTATAGTCTGTGAGTTTGATGCAGTCAAATCTATGGCCTTGTTCAGTGCCTGCAGAAGTCAATGAGAAAATTTGGCTCCAGAGGGCTTTGAATAATGTACAGGGAAATTTACTAACCAGACATTTAGTTTTTTCCTTTCACTAAATCATGTATTAAAAGACTGTGGGAAAACTTCTGATTCCAATTAAATCACTGAGAAAACTTACTAGGACCAAAATTTGACTCAGTGTAAATCAAAAATGATATAAAGAAAGAACAAAGAAGAGAAAGAGCAGCAACACGCGGCTTTGTGTATAGCACTGGTAACCATTTCAAAGCACTGGTCAAGCGGCTATCTCACTTCTTTACCAGAAGAAAAGAAGCACCAAGAATTGTGTCAGTGTTTAAGAGGACTACAAAATTTGTTTCTGCCCTTGTCAGAAATAATTTGCCCTCCTAAATGTTTTGAAGCTTTTCCAAGAGTTTCTCAAGGAATAAAAAGTCATGTAAAGTAGTTGCTGACTTGGCCTTCTTTTTCTGTTATACACCCTTGAGGTGTGTTAGTGAGGCTGTTAAGTTGGATATGTTAAGTGTGGGCTTGAAGAATATGAAAAACAGTAAGTCTGCATGATTGTGGTGTATCAGTCATTGAAATTTACTTCCATTTGAGCAGAAAGGATGAATCAGCGCACAAATAATTTAGTTAATGAACACTAAATCTTTACAACAAAAGCTGGACTTAAAAATAAAAGAGAATGCTTTAGAGAAAGAAAGAGACAGATTTAACTTCTTAATGCATTTCATTTTGGAGATCTCCCAAGATCATCTCTGAAGATCTAATGTTAATACTGTTACAACTTCAAAACTCATTTCTTCTGCCTATTGTGCTGTTTTAAAATTGTACTTCTAAATTCAAAACAAGGAAATGTAACCTCCCAGTTGTAGCTTCTCTTTTATTGAACTAAAGGCTTAAATGGCACAAGAGCAGCAATTATGCCATCCAAACCTGTCGTGACAGAATTCTAGGGGTAGCTGGGAAGCAGGCTGGAAAAAGGCAAGAGATATCAAAAGTAGCATAAATTTTATTCCATTTATTTCTGTATTCTTTCATGGGGTTTTTCGGGATCTTGAGATTTAGAAAACTGTCTTGCTATTACTTTTCACTTGGGACAATGATACTCAATTAAGGTGGGAAATGCATTTTGGAACAGTAGCTGTACAATAATATCCACTAACAGGCATGCCACATATTGATAGTCATATTCTTGGTGCAGGTCTTGAAATAGCTAGAATTTTCTTTTCAAGTTGACTTTATGAGAACTTACTTTTTCTAGGTGACCTTTTTTTTATTCAGGACAAATTACTTATAAATATTTTGGAGCACATTGGACTGAATGAACAATACTATCTATCATACTAGTTTTAGAAGAAATGTATTTCAATGCTTATGGCAAATTAAAAATGTACTAATATCTTCACGGGGATAACAAATAGATTAGCCCTTTTCAGGTGATTAATCTTATTCCTTTTGATAATTCCTGCACAAAATGTACGGTTTGTAGAAATTAGAGCCTACAAGTAGCCAATGGCCCCAAGATACTGGAGAGCTGTAGGGTACAAACAAAACCTCCTCACAATATATGATATTAAACAAAACTTATCCCACTTCCATTCCTTACAAGAAAGAAAAGTAATGATGATCGTTATGAGAAAAAAAAAAAGTAATTAATTAATCAGATGGGGCTAAGACTATATATATGTGAATTGGCTAGAGTAGAATGAGAAATATGATGGATCTTCAAGATACCGGAATTCTGTGTGTCACTTCATGATTTTGGCATCACCAGAAGGTAATCTTATCTAAATTACTTGCTGTATGAGATCTTTCATGATGTCAATGGAAAAAAAAACCCATCAAACTACCATTTTTGGAGCAGTAAGATTTTCATAATTTTGAAATGTGAAAGAATTCCTCTAGGCTTACCTGAACTGAAACCACAGATTACAGAACTCAACAGTGTCTCAATGTGTTGTCTTGTCTGTTGCTGCCCTTCAAGTCAGGCTATGTTTGAAAATGTCGTTGCTTCACGGTGACAATACACAGGGCCACCTCAGTGATTTGTTTTCATTGTGTTCTCAACCTCTCAGCCAACCTTTCCATCTGAGCACAGAGAGAAGGATTACAGGATTGTTGAGGTTTGAGGGGATCTCTTTAAGTCACCTTGTCCAGCCCCCTTGTTTAAGAGTAGTAAATGAGAGCTGGTTGTCCATGTCCACGTCCAGGTGACTTTTTAATACCACCAGAGACAGAGACTCCACGACAATTCTGAGCAACCTGAGCCAATGTTTGGTCACCCTCACGGGCACATTGTAGCAAAATGTGCAAAGAAACAAGTGCTCATCTGCATCACTGAAGTCTACATCCCCAAAAATGCCTTCTGGATTTCAGGAAATTGGACTGTATGTTAAGCCACCTGAGAACTTGAGATATGATAAAGGTGGGACTGTTGTCCAATTGTCTCATGTCTAAGGTGATGTAACTCCTTGGGGAAGAATAACGTATCCACAAGAAAAGCCACACACAGCAGCTGTGTTGAAAATCACATCTGGCTGGATCTGGAGTGGGAAAGGCCATAGCCCACAGACTCATTTGCAGAGGCCAGGTTTGTACACACGTGCCCCCACAGCTGAGTTGGGGGAAGAGAGTTTTTGGGTGTGTGATGGTGAAGCTTCTGGTCTGCATAAGACAGAGGGGATGAACACCCACCACTGGAGGCTATAGGCAGACACTGTGGAGATGGAATGGTGCTTTTTAAGATGCAAGTTGTTCTCCCTTGCACAAACTGTCTCAGTTGTAAAACTCACAATCAGCTTGAGAAGGTCACACTCACATTAAGAGGCAGCTGTCATGTCTTAGAAGGTGCCGTAAACCACCCAAGACCCCCAAAGCGCCCCCCAGATTCATTCCTGAGGCCTTCCACCAGAGGGCTGTGCCTGATCCAAGCGTTGCAACAGATTCAGAGTCTGTTGCAAAAAACAGTGTAAAACTTCCCCCCACAGAGGAGATTCCTGGGTATTCCCCTGTGTACCTGAACCTACATTACCTGACCTTTATGTTTTGTGGGACCCCCACCAACGGAAGGCCAGAAGAAGAGAACCAATGGGATACCATTGGATGCACAGGGATGATGACATATTTCTACTTATTCTGTCTCTCTGTTGCTCTCTCCCCATGTCTCTCTTTTTCCTATTTCTTGCTATGTCTCTATCTCACATTTACTATTAAATAAAGTCCACACTGTTTGACATGTGGTCTCATTTGCTCCTTAATTTGTACAGAAGCATCTCACTAATAATTGTAATAACTGGATCATAACAACCTTTTTGAAAACAGGAGAGACAATATACTCGGTCTGTCTCCTCCTAAGAGAAGTGTCTGTGAACATAGTTTGGCTTTAAAACCTCAGTGGTTTGGTGGCTCCAAGTAACATTTTTTCTGCATTTTAGCTCTAATTCAGATAAACCTCTGCATTTTATATGACTTAAATCTCAAGGTATCAGAAACACTAAATATTCAAAACAAATCAATAAACTGTATTCCTTGTCCTCCTGGACTGGCATCTTCCACTTAACAGTGTTGTGATTTTGGAGTCCAGGCGTTAGCCTCAGCTAAGAGAACTTTTTACATTATTGATATTTACCTAATTTGGTACTTTGAAATATGCCCCAGTCCAGGACACTACTATGGTAAAATAAATTACCATAATGTCTACAGTAGTCAAAGCTTAGTGAACCATTAAAGACAAACCAGCTCAATGAACCAGGCAGCAACAACAAAATAAATGCACACTGAAAGCATGCCTAAGGCAGCAACAATTTTTTTTCCTCACTCCCATCTCTACCACTGACTTTAACAAAGGACAAAAATGTCCAATAATTTATTTGCTGGCCTTCCTGCCTGGACTTCCTAGACTTGCAGCCAAATTTTCAGCATAGTCTCTTGGTTTGACAGTGTCCACCGTAAGTTCAGTCTTATGCAAAAGTACTGACTGCTTTCCATTTCACCAGATGGTGTATGCAGGATGAATGTCTGCCTCTGATAACACTATTTTTGTGTGTGGGTCCTTGTGTGTAAACATGTATATGGGGTGTTTTCCTACTTATCACAAAAAAGTGAGTTCCATTCAAGACATTATAATTGCAGCTCTACTGCACTGACCAGGGTGGAAGTCCCTCTTGGATAACTTCAGAAAGCTGCAGTTTACAGTTCACTGAGCTTGCAACCTTCAATCCTAGGTCTTCGTTAATCTGTTTAGTTCATGTCTATCCTGTGAGCAACAGACATGGCATATTTGTGGCTATGATGGAAGTAATTCCCTTTTTCAAACTCTTTAATAAGTGACAGCCATCATTAAGGTCATCTAGAAATGACTGAATAAAAGTAATTGGCCAGTATGAGAGTTCATATCATCTTTTCTGTAAATTTGCTGCCATTACCATTAGGGAAAAAAGTGCCTTTTGTCTGGGAGCATCCCATTTGAAGAACAAAAAAAATCCCTTTACCTTATCTTCCAGCTTCATCAACAGGGGTGTACTGAGTTCTTTGGTTGTGAGTGCTTTACCCTCCTTGAGAAAAATGGAATCAGATTTCACTGAGATGTACAAGAAAACTGATTAAACGGATGAAATATGGGTAGGGTATTATCAAAGCCTCTGAAATGATGTTGAGTTTTACCTCCTTCTCTCTCATACATAGTTTGCATTTCCTGCTAGTCACAAGGCTGGCCATCAGTGAAGGTAGCTGGAGGGAGGACTGTTGAGCAGTAGTTGGAGGTGCAGAGCAACTAAACTGCTCAGCAGAAGTCTTTGCTACTCTCTGAATTTCATTTCCCAAAGTCCCAAACTAGCCAAATGAGAAATCAGTTATGTTATTTCATAATGTTACAGATGAGTTTAGGTGAACAATGAGTTCTTCCTCTCTCCTGGGCTGTCTGCAAGGTGGAAACTAGACTGGTAGACACATTTCCTATGTCTTTCCTAATCAGGCAATGAATACAGGAGAGTTGTATCACTTCATAAAGAAAGAAAAGACAATTTTAGCTGTTCAAGTTTCAGAGCAAAGCTTGAAAATGCAGAGCAAGTAGAGTCCAATGGCTTCAAAATCAGATGGCAAATACAGTAATGCTGACTTTGCTAAGATTTTAAAAGCTTCTTATTTTAAGCTGAAAGCCAAATGTGAGAGGGAGCATAGGATGCTGCTTTTGTGGTATGCTTTCATTGCTAGGGCTTCACAGATGATGCAATGGCAATTGATATGGAGGTACACAACTTTTGGTGTTATTGATCATGTCTGCACTATCAGACGTAATCAATAAGCTAACTGGCAAATGCCTAATCCCAGCGTGCATTAGGTTTTAGCAAGCAACACAATCAGAACAATTAGGGTCACTTTTGGTTTTGGTTTGGGAGAATTATGAGGGGTTTATTGGGTTCTGTTTTTTAAACTAGTATTATCCGATGGCCATAAGAAGATAAAAATAAACTTACTAACAAGTTATACAAGTGTCAACTCTTTGTCTCAGTGTTCCCCATATTTTAAAGAAGAAATTTTTTTATCCATGAGTCTCTTCTCTACATGTTCTCACTTGGTTTATGACTTGAAGGACATCTGAGAACAACGTGGGGGAGTAAGACAGAGAGGCCAACTGCTTGTGGCAAATAACGTAATGCATCAAGAGTTAGAAGTAAAAATAACAATGAGGCTACTCTGTTCAAGCTATTAGAAAAAAGGCCAAAATTGGACTTTCACTGAAGTCAAAGCATCCCTCAAAAAGTCCTGTGTACAATTTGACCTGGTGTATATTTTTAGTTGTTCACAAAACTTGTTATAAACACTGTCTATATTTATCAAGTACAATCACTTGCAAAAACCCATATGTGACCTAGTATATTTCCGGAAGATAACATGGATAGATCAAGCTCATATTTGTCAAAAAGAGTATTTGGCTTAATAATATTTTTCAGAATATACAAAAATGCGTGTGAACATTATTCTACCCACAATGTCAGTATTGTTCTGCACATAGTAGCTCTCAGAAAAAGCACAGGTAGCAAAACCTCATTTCTCCGAAATGCACTTCAATATATTTTAAGTATAAAAACCTAATTTAAAATAATGTCAGCATCTTTTGCCTGTAGAATATGAGGCTCAGCATCTTTAAATTATTTAAGAGTTCCTTAGAGAGTCAGTTGTGCTTATAATGTCAGATATGCTCAAAGAAATGGAAAGAGCAAAGCAAAGTGTTGAATAAGGACTTCCTGTGTGATTTTACCAAGTTATTTTTTACTGCCTGTAATTGAAGCAGCATTCACACCTCACACCATTTTAGCCAAAAATATATGTTGTATAACTGCAACTTGTTTTACTTGGTTTTGTTTCTTTTTTTTCCTTTCTGTTTTATAAATAGAGTAGCTCTACTCTACTGTTCTTTTCCCTATGAGGATTCATTCACAAATAAATACAAGCTCTATCAAGACCCAACTGAAAGCACACCTGTACAATTGCTTACAAATTCTATGTATGTCTCTGCCCGAAAGGAAAAATATAAACTCTAAAGGAAACAGTTTACTGTTATCATCTCTGACAAATTTTGTTACCGTTATTGAGGCAGAAGGACCAGAGCTAATACTCATAAAGCCACCTTAACAGTTTATATTCAAACAAATGATGCATGGCAGGATTTGTACAGTGTCACATCAGTGTCATAGTCTGTCATTACAAGTGCATTTTCAAGATATAATTGAAAACTTTATCCCAGTATCACCCATAATATTAGGTTAGATGAAAATAAAGATCTTGTTAGTGTTGTCTTCTAAATTTTCATTGTGTTATTTTTTTACTAGGCATTTTGGAGACCACTGGATAAAACCAAGTTTGTGTAAGATGTGTTATATTTTCCTGTGCTTAAGTCCCAATTCATCTTTTTTTAAAAATGTGCTTTCTAAGCATCAGTGTTTTATCAGTAGAATAGATTAAGGAAGTGAGAAATTACAAATCATAAAAATTAGAAGAGTGCCGGGTACATGTTTTTATTCAAATACCCTATACACTTGCCATACTTTGTCTTAACTTAGCTATCTCTTTCTAATTTAATGAGATCTCACATTTAATGAGATCTCACAATCCCTAAAACCAAATGGAGAGCTTCATCCGTGTTCTGAACCTGTCTTAAATACCCACCATTCAGTTGTTGCAATTAGAAATTTGGCATGCACTTAACTGCATGAATTTACTGAGGAAAGTCTGCATAGGGGTGCATCGCTGTTTTCTGCAGCTAGATGCACCAACATGCTGATCAGCAGCACCTCATGTTCTCTCTGCAACTTAGGTATTTCTAATGGCTTTGTAATTAAAAAAAAAGGAACTACCAATCTATCTTTGCTTTGAGCCTCTTTCAGTACTAATGAGGAAATTAGAGTACACAGAGAACATCTATCATAGCTAGAACGAGGAGAACAGGTCAGCTCCTACTTTACCTCAAAACACCTTGCTCTGGCACACCATGTACCGTCTGTGCCTGAAACACTTTGTATTTGAACTAGAGCACAAGCTCCCTGGGGAAGCCATGCGTAATTTCATTTGATTTTGATCTGAGTGCAGACATTATTGACTGTCTGTACACAACAAAAGGGATTTTAGAATTCATAATGTTAATATTCTGCAAAGGATTTCTCATTACCTGTTCAAATAATGCATCTTTTAAACAACAACAAAAAAAGACATCCTGAGTGCATTTACACAGTTCCTATGATGACATTCAGTGATCATACCCTCTGACCCAAGGAGCTTTGGGCAGCAGTCTTGGCATCTGAGCACAGGCCTCTCTGCCTTCCCTCACAGGCTGCCAGGTGGCTTACATGTTGAAACTCACCCAGAGCCGCACTTCACTGCTGCTGAAGTACAGCCACTCCTGCAGACAAGAGCTTCTCTCCAGGGTCGACCATTCTTCACTCCTCAGCACTGCTCAGAAGCTTAGCTCTGGGTCTGAGGACTGTCCTTTACAGAGTAAGCTGCAGGCTGAATATTTTTAAATGGATCTGGTTATTGTGAATTACAGAGCAGCAGCAGGAGCAAAGAAAAATTAGATGACAGAAATCAGTGTCATTGTTTCATGTGTTATCTTCACCATGGATAGATTTTTCTACTAACTCTTCTCTTAACTTTGACTAACATGTTAAGTATTCTGTGCCCAGTGAAGTGAAATACGATCAAATAATTTGTTATAAAAGGTAACACTTTTTGCTGTTTAGAGATCAGCCAACCCACAGCTGCCATAGGGTCTTCAATTAAGGAGGGACTGAAGACCCAATACACGCACCACTCACTCATCTATTGCTCTCATTCTTTGACTTTAATACACAATTTGAGATTATATTGTACGAAACAAAATGGCTCAAGGCAGATGCTTAGCTTTAACCTTTCAATTGTACATTGAAACCTTACACCAGGAATAGCACTTCATTCACACAGAAGTTGGAAGTTGGGTAGATTTGAAATTATTCATTATTTCCTGGGAACACAAATGCATCGCATATTCCTGAATCCAGCTGGACCACTGTTTCTTGCTTCACACTTCAACTTCCGCCTTTTCCCTCAACAAACAATATTGTAACACAGGAGAATTGGGAAGAATTATTCAGATTCTAACATTAACCTTGGGCTGTACTGTTTTGTCTTTCCTTTTTTATTCCTCCCACCTTTAATTAAGATATCTCCAGATATCTCATCTAAGTATTGTGCCAATCTCACGTGGCACAAAATAGTCAAGCTACACTGAAAGCCACTGTTCATTTAGCTATGGATTCCTTAGCCTTCATTTTAATGTCCGACTTCAGCTTCTGTAAGTTCTCTTCTCCTCTATAGCACATCCGTACGCTGGCTGTGACACCACTCCTCTTGGCATTGCAAAAAGGATGCCTGCTTTGTCTAGATCACTTGCAGCAGTGCTTGGACAGCAAAGGGGCCTTTGAAGTAAATTCATGGCTTCTTTCAAAACCTCTCTGTATTTCAGAAAATATATTGATTATTTTGGTAGTAAGTTCAGTGACGAATTTCTCTTGAGGTTGCAGGGAAAAATCAGAGAGGACACAAGTTGGAGATGATAGCAGAAGAAACATTTTGATTTATTCTATTTCCTTGCTAGCCTCATCTTGTTATTGCAACTTTTTTTGCTTTTATCTATCAAAGTAGAAGAATGTTCCCATTGTCATCTATTACTACACAATAAAAAATAGCTTTTTCTTAGTGTACTATGTCATATTTTGTATATATTCATTTTAACAATTGTATCAAAAAATCTTGAACATATACTTGAGAGTTTATTCACAGGTTGTCATAAAAGGAATGAGAAGGCATAGTAACTTTCAGTTTGAAAACGGCACTTGAAAAAGATTGCATAACATATATGGAATTCCCAAGATGTGTCTACAGAGGTCTCCATCAGCACTGAGTTTCGTCTCTGCCTACACCTTGATTTAGTTGAACTAATTGTGTTTGTACATAGTAAAATATCTTGAGAGATGCCAGAGCAGTTTTTTTTTTTTCCATAATGAGGAGAGCTAAAAGGTATTGAATGAATAAGAAAATCCAGCATGTAACAACTGCACATTTTGAATGCCAGCCAATTTTTAAGGCAGTTTTTAGGCTGGAATAGAAATATGTAATCCAGTGGTAGCTTTAAGATATGAGTTTACAAGATATACTCCAATGACCTCATATCATAGCTCAATGTTTAAAGAAAATTATTTCCCATACTCAAATGAATCTATTTCTAAACTGAGCACAAAAGTTAGAAGATTCCAAATAATCTCTCTGAGCTTCACCACAGAGCAAAATAGAAATATTTTAGAGCACAATATGCATTAAGAATCACAATCTTTAGCAAAGAGCACCGCATACTTATTTCACAGATTGCAGAGCACATAACACAGAAAAAAACAGTGGGGAAGGCAATACATCTCTGTACACAAACACTCTCCACTCCCAGTTCAAATGAAACAGTGTACATAAACATGCATAAGAACTATATGCCTATGACTCGATAATTTCAGCATCTCCAAGCACTGGCATAAATTTTAATCAGCATACCTGCAAAAAAGTTGTGATTTTGAAACAGGTGAAGAGAAACACATTAAAATATGTAGGTTGACTCTCCTTATCTAAAAGCATTTTAAACTGTTATTTTTTTTGTAAAGGAACCTTTTCCCCACGAATGTACTAGTAAAAAAGTTCTTCCACAAAATCCCACATTGTGTCTTCGGTTTTGTTTTCCAGAAGACTTTCTATTATCTTCTCCATAAAATTCTGTGCCTTGCAGTATATATATATAAAATAAAACTATGTCACTCAAGGTCATCCAGTTCTTTCTATGTACCCTGATACATCTATGTTTTAACTTTATTTAAAAATCCAGCAAGACCATTTCCAAAATTTGTTTTTGATGGACTCTATTCGGATTTTACAATCTGAACTGCAAAAGAAGCTCTTGAACAATTGTTGCTTATTCTGCAGAAAACTTTTACTCCTGGTTCAAATTTTGATCCGTTTAGTCTAACCTAGATGATCATTACCCTTTTCATGCTATATAGTTTTTACCAATGCCCAGATTGCAGATTAGATGTTACTGCAGTTTCTTCACCTATAATTTTGTAAAAGATCAGTAAGGTAAAATTGGAGTCCTCTGTGATGATATATCTTACCTGAAGAGGATAGTTTTTCATAATAAATAATCTGTTCCATGTCACATATAGCATGTCTGGAAATATTAATACAATTTTTTACTCTAAGCCTTTCTACATTCCTGTCATGACAGAAATTAGCTGAAGAGTCTTTATCATAAAGTGCTATTTGTCAAGCTCAGAGAAAAGAGTACGGAAAAAGTCTTAGTAGTACGAAAGATTGTGAAGAATTAACAGCATATAGTACATGTGAATTTTACAATTTATGTTATGGTGTGCTGTGGAGGCTTTGTGTGATGTTGTTCAAAGACATAAATGATGCTTAAAACAGACGAGGAGTATTTTCTAAGTCATAAACAACCTTAGAGGTAACTACTCAATTTATGTAAAGATTTCCTTTGATGAAGATGGTTCTGTAAAAAGCAAGTAGTGCAAATACTGTGGAATATCAATAGTTCAGAGGTTTTGCTGGATTTTAGTAAAATCATCTGTTCACTGAAATCTTTTAAACTTGAAATGAGGATAAAACATATTTGCCAGTGCTTTTTTAAAAACACCAAAACAGTGTAAAACTTGGAAATAACTCAACTGTTCCAAGAGTGAGAATCCAAACAAGCTTTAACTGTTAATAAAACTGTTAATAAAAAGTTGACATGAAATACTGAACTATGCCACATAATATAAATGAGAATGAAAAGGTACAGGATGTGGTACTCTCTGGTTATTTGCACTTCTCTCATCCAATACAGGGCAAGCTCCTTAACCTAAGTTACGGTACAGATGGCACTAAGATATATTGAATCCATAGCTTTTGAGTGAGATACAGTTTTCTGATTTTAAACTTTCTTTCAGGACCTTATCATACAATTTAATTATTACAATGCATATAGAAATGAAAGAAAAATAAAAGTATTTTTCTGTCTTTGAAACCATATGATATTCTTTTTTTTTCCTATTAAATATTTGGCAACTGACAATTAATTCAAGCAACTATAATTCTACATTTCTGTTGTGCTGATAAAGCATCTGTTTCTTCAGGACTGTAATCATATTCTAGAGAAGCAAGAAATTTAGGTTTTTTCCTCATAGTATTATAATTTTAGAGTTGATTTTACCCCACGATATTTTCATTATAATATAAAGGTATTTTAGCACTTAATAATATCAGCTCTGTGGAATATGTTGTTCGAATTTTCAGCTTCAACCAGAACAAAATGTGCTGAGTCTGAAAGGAAAAGGGGGGAGACGTCCATTTTCTTCTGAAGAAACTCGTTATTTCTGTTTTTTAGAGCAATTCCTTCCATACAAAACACAAAAGAAGCTCCACTGATGTAAAATAGTTCTTTCTATTGGCTAAAATATAGCTAATTTATGCAAGTTCTTGTTTCTCATCTGAAGGGTTTTAAGCAATTTGGGTTGACAATATGACAGATTTTTTTACAAGGAATGGTTGTCTAGTTGAGACTATCATGTTATCAGTTTTTATTTTCTCTGGTATGCACCAAGAGTCCTGTTTAGAAGGTCATTGCAATCAGTGGGTTACTCACGATCTCAAAATTTTTCATGTGCTTCAGTGATCTGTTGGACTGAGGCCAGAATTCCCATCACTTGCAGTAGAAGCAGACTAAGGGCAGAATTTATTTCATGCTGACCTCTTAATATTTAGTGAGTATAGTGCCTTGTACAGCTGCAGCTGCTACTTTACACAGGCCTGCAGTTTGAATGTTTCTTCCCCCTGATCAGGACAAGATTACCATCCAGCCTGCTTTTGTTCTGAAGGATTTTTTCATGAAACCAATACAGCAAACATCTTTGGCAATAAAAGGTACTGTTGTTCAACACCTATTTTTTCTGCAAGCGTTAGATCATCTTGTTATGCATGACATTTCATCAGGCTTCTGATATCAGTCTAACAAAGAAGACACAATATTGATACTGTACATAATATCCATTAAAACAAATGCTTGGATCCCTCAAGTTTCTTAATAGAAAAAAAAGATGAACATCTGGTACAGTAACAGAATTTTTCATAGCCTTATCAGAATAAACCAATGTGGAATAATTTTTAATTCTGTTCTATAAGGCCTTTTATTTTTTTCTCAGAATTAAAATAAACCAGGATCAGAGTATCATGACAATGCACATTTGGCTCCAAGTTTAGACTGCATAACCTGATCTGAATATCCTCGAGAGAACTGTTAGGTGCTGCGTGTTTTGAAAACCTGAGCTTTTCATATAGGTATCTACTTTATCTACACCAAAAATTCAGAATTTTCCTGTTCTGTGAATGGTGACCCAGAACCACATTCCTAAAGTACAACTGAATTTCCTCTGTCCATTTCAGACAATGGACATTTTTGCTAGCCTAAGGGATATGCCGTACTTATTAAGATGAAACGTATATTTGGAAATGCAAACAATACTGTTAATATTTTAAGTAAGTTTAGTAATACAGGACTTTCTGCTGACATTAAAAGCTATACCAAATAGCTACTTGGGTTATTTTGAGAATACCTCTGTTTCTAATATGACAAAAGATGCCTTTGGTGACATCATAAACTAGAAACATGAGAGCATTAGTAAAAACTGCTTCATAAAGTGTTACCAGCCTGCTATGAGTGAAGGTGTTCAGACATGGTAAAATTTCAAGCTGAACACGCTGGACAGCTTCATATACTTCTAGCCAGGAGTGCTGTAAATTTGATAGTAATGGATATATAATCTTAAAGAAGAGAGAGAGAAAATTTTTTTTGTGTCAATATAGCCCATAATAAATATTTTATGATAGGAAAATATTCCACACCTCCTCAAATCCAGCCACATCTGAGAATCTTCTTTCCTTAGTTATCACAGAACATTTGTTCTGTGTATTGCCCAGTTCTGTCATTTCTTTTCGTAAATGTGATATTTAGTTCCACTTAACCAATGAAATCAGTCACTTTAGGATTTTAGTATTTGTAAGACACAGAGGAGCTATACTCTGCATTTCTTTTCAGTAATTGTTTATCTTTCTGCAGGTAAAGTGCTTCACATGTTCCATTCTTTCCCCTCTAAAATGCATAGTGGACCTTGTAAAATATGAAGCATCTGGAAAAAGAGACTTAATTGTAGGTAAGATGGTAGTCATTTTCTTGTGGAGGTGCCTGCAGGAAAGCTTAGAGAAATGTTTTTGAAGATCATATTCCTGTTCAAAGGCAGTAAATTCAAAACTGTCATGAGCTTTTGAAGGTCTAGGATCTCTATCATCACAAATTCTTTAAAATGTTTTTGGCAACAAAGATTTTAGGGAAGTAAAAAATGAAGGATTTCGTTCTTCATGCAGTTTGTATTTGTATCAGCATAACTCTAATAATTACAGTCTAAGGAAAAAAGAAAGCATTTTTTTCCTGGAGAATATTCCAAACTGTATATCTGTTTGGAGAATTGAGACTATTGAATGTTCTTTGCTTTAGTTCAGGTAATTCCACATTTTAATTAAATGGCAAAAAATATCTTCATAGTAAATGCAGATGAAGTCCTGCAAGAACTTCATGAGACATACAGCAACTTACAAATCTACTTCTGTTTACAGAACCAAAGAATAGGCATACCTAATGTATTATAAGCTAAAGCAAAGACTCCAAGCAGATACAATTTTCCCATAGAAACTACTTGAAGAAAACATACTTCCTACTATTTACATGCCATTTTCGTATTGTTCCATTCTCCTGCTTCTCTCTTTGCCCCGCTGCCCTCTCCCTGCCCCCAGCCTTAGTCAGTTTACAGAAGATTTGATGCATTATGATGGAGTTGAGTTAGCAAATGAGGAAATATTGGACTCACAGAGATGAGAGTGTGCAAATCAAAAATAGAGAAAAACTTGTGCTGGGAAAAGGAACGGAATCATCTGTAAGTACATATCTTTGAGTGTTATTTATACAGAAAATTTGCAGTGTCTCAGGATTATTCGGATGCAATGGAAGTGGTAGGTGGACAGTGGTTTGCAAGGTTGGTCAATAGTCCTCATGCTGAAAACTATTTTGGCAAACTAGTTTTATACTGATCATATATGTGCATCTTGCAAACCTCTTAGATTAAAAGATTTTGGTCCAAAATGCTCCTGGCTGCATATAGTTTATGTTCTATTTACAAGTTTGATAATAAATGCTTTCTGGTTGAAAGGTCACCATGAATAATGCATAAACTGTAATTGAAAGCAAGCAAAATGAAAAAGGGTGAAGGGCACAGAATTGTTTCAAGTCTTGGGTGCTATGACAAATCATCCAGCTCACCTCCATGGTGTACTCTGAACAGCAATCACTAGAGAGCACCTTGTTACAATGACGTGAGTACCTGTGCTGAAAGGATAACACACAGTCATTAGGCAAAAAATTGGAAATAAATTTTCCGTATTTCTTAGTTCTCAGGGATTTTGTGAGCTAAATAGTACTCTAAACACACTCACTCACTAAGGAGTATCTTTTAAAAAAGACGAGAAAACAATTTATTCATCACCTTATTAATGCTTTCCCCAGCCAACTGGAGCTTTTAACCAGGTGTAGATCATAGCACTGGAAGGTCTAGGAGTCATGCTTTCATTCAGGTTGTGATTAAAGCCACTTGCATAGAAACCATGGGAAAATGTTTTCCACCACTGTTGTCAGGATGCCATGAAGAGTGGAGGTCAAGGAACACGTATTCAACCCTCAGTGGTCACCTATAGTCTTTTACTTACAGCAGTGGCTTGTCAAAATACCTGCATGGTGTGGGATGTATGGCTGACCTCCACAAGAAGGCATTTAACAGTCTTGTGGAATTTTCTCTGTTACTTCCAGTACAGACAGCCAGGGTCTGGACTAGAATTAGTAAAGATACCAGCTGGACATTTCTGCTAATTGGTTTAGACGCATCTTAGTGTCTTACTGAGACATCAGGATGTTTAGACTCCAGCTTTTCTGTTTAACAGACTATGATGCTGGAAGGCACTTGCTGTTTTCCTGGTTTGTTGTGGGGTAAAAGGCAGCGGCAGAAAGTAACCTGACTCCTAACTTTGTTGTGTAACAGTATCTGCTGGTATTTAGTAACAAACAGGAGCACTTCTCATCAGTTTGCTGCATGAGTAGAAGACCATTCAGCCATATGTTTTCATAAAATCCCGGTGGAACACAAATCATTATGACTTCCACACACAAAATGATCATCAGCATACTTATATCAGACAAAAACATGTCTGGCAACTGAATTTTAACTATAATTTGAAGTTTTACAGCTTCTTTATTTGTGATGCGCCTAAATGAAGCATTCTGAGAAAGACAAGAGTGATCTGCTTTTTGAGACTTAATAGTTATGCTCATCTTAGGAGATGGTTGAAATTTGGCTGGTTTATAGAAGACAAAATTCACAAATTGCTATTTTTTCATGTAATTAATTAAGAAAAGTCCAGCCTAAATGACATCAGTTTTTTGATCCTCCCAGTATAGGGGCGATTTTGAGATAAAATGAAATGGAAATGAGCTAGAAATGTGACATCAGTTGGACCAGTATCCCTACAATCTTTAATCTGTAAGTTAAATAAAAACGGCACAAGCCCATTGAAAATTTTTGTGACAAAACACATCTATTAAGAATACTGATAAAGGAACTGACAGAATATATTTTGAAGTTAAGTAAATTTGTTTAAAGCATTTAAATTTTTCTAGATCTCTCCTTTGGTTTCTAAATTCAGACTTCAAATATTTGAAAATTCTTGATAAATGCTGTGCTGGTATCTATGCTACAGAAACAATCCTGAAAGGATGTGCAAATCCAGCAGCAGACAGTCCTGCTATGTGTGCAGGGCAGATCTGAACAGAGTAGCCATTGGAAAAACTGTTTTCCCAAGGTGTGCTTCCTGCGTGGGTGAAAAGAGTTCATCTCATGCCTGCAGTGCAACAGTGGAACAACACCATATAGCTGAGAAGAACCTGCATTGCCTTAGAAACATCACTAGACACGGGTGTTACAGGAAAGGAAAAAACACTGTCTTTCTCTACTTTGAGTGTGAATTAATTGTATCTGGGCCCCGTGAAAGTTAGATCTTACTAGATTAGATCTTACTAGTTAAATCTCTAGATCTTACTCCATGTTTAAAGCTTTTAGCCTGCCTGCTGTGACTGAACACTGTGTCTTTCTCCTGCATCCATTCTCCAGTATTGCATTGCAGCCCGAAAAATGCAGACATTTCCCAGCCTGCCCAGTATACTTTTGGCAGCATTATGACTTCACAAACACAATAGATGCAAACCTAAGTTACTCGTACCTAGGGGATGTTGATTCATGCACTAAGACACTCGTCTTGTGTGCGTTGAGACCTTCGTCCACGAACAGGCACTACTATGATGTGAGTAAACCAAAGAAAGAAAGAGCAAAAGGAGGAAAGTAAAAGAGCACAAAATAATCCCAGTGGACAACTGGGGCTTGTTGAGATGAACACACATGTATGTAGTCTGAATTAAAAACAAAAAACCAATGTAAAAAACCAAAAATATTAGTAAAAATAACAGAGTGTGAATAGATGAGAAATGATAAACAGTAGGAAGCGTAATAGTCCATAAAACTTATTTTTTTTTCCTATATACAACAAAAACTGTGGAAGCCAACAAAGCAGAGACTTGGAAGGAAACCGTGAGGTAAAGTATCCTCCCAGGGTCCAAACCCCTATAAATTGACACTGTACCGCACAAATCCAGAGCTGCGCTGCTTTGCACCAGCCAGAAAATCATACTAAAAATGGTGATTCTGCCATGTGGTTTGAGCCTTGTTTAGGTATGTAGCTCCCTACTCAGTGGGTGGTCCCAGCCTGTGTGTTTTGTTCCCTTTGTGTTTCCTAGGTCTGAAGGCTCTCTGAAGAGTTGAAGGTGGGTGTTACAAAATGAGAGCCTTTAGTGAAGTTCAATATGTTTACTATCAACAACCCTTAAACAAATACAATGCTTTGAGCTTCTAAAGTGGGGGTAATTTCTGTTTTCCATTAACAAAATGATCCACCAAATTAATTTTTCAAATACTGAAATGAAAAACAGATATCTGAACATTAAAGTCTGAAAAGCTTGGCTCTTGTATTTTTTTGTGTCTGACAACTAAATTGAGGACCGTTGTTTCAAATGATTTCAGCTATTATGTTTCTAGCAATATTCTGGATCAAACACTCTATGATGAATTTGCGGTTTGATTTCTTTTTTAGTACAATGATTACAAACTGTAAACAAGTTCCCTTTTCCCTAAAGATTATATAACTTTATAAAAACAGAAGGGGGGGGTGGGGGTGAAGGGCATGGAACAAAAAAGAAAGCGAATCTATTGAAGTAGAAATAAAAAAAGGAATGTTTGATATGATTAATAATGACTATATAATGGGTTTCACTGGGATATGGAAATACATTCCATGAAGAGAGCAAAAACCTGTGTGAAGGGGCTCAGACAAGGGTAGACTCAATCTATTTTTCTTTCCCATATCCTTAGTGTTGTTGTCATCAGGCCAGGCTGTAAGGACAACGAATGGTTGACTCAGGCCACTTGGAAGTCTCCTTAGGATTTATTGTGGTTAGAGGAGCAACTGATGGTCTTATTTGTTTCACAGGCTGATGGATGGAATAAAAAGTAGGAGGTATTCCATGTATCCAATTCTTGTGGAAAGAACACAAGCATAAGTAAGAGACACTGTTGACACTTAATGAAGATGGCACAATATCTAATTTTATTCATCTTCTATTGAGTGCTTTCACCTTTCTAGTTGCTTGTCCAACAGACTCTTGAACTTTTGACAGCCTGTTGGGTTAGACAACCTCTAGAAATTTGCCTTTGCCTGGGACAGTAGTGCGTGTGCAAGCCTCAGGAAGTCAGAATACCTCACTTGTGTCAGGTGATCCGGTAGCACCTGTAACGAAAACAGGTTTAGGACAAAAAATTTACATTCTGCTAAAAAGCAAATATTTTCAGTAATGGAATAAACTTAGGTGAAACAAAAATTTGCATCTTTAGAATTCTATTTAATGATCATTGTCCTCATTAGCTGCCCTAACTTGTGAGCCTGCCTCATTAAACCTGCCTCAGATCTGTTGAGACTTCTCCAAAACCACCTAGAAGTCCTGAAGCCCATTTTCCACATCTCTATCAATGAAGATTGCTCTTGAAGCAGCTCAAGCAGAGGCTTGAGCACTCTGCTGCTTGTGTAGTCTGGGATGCATTAGTTCATTTAAATGGTAGTTTTGTTCCACATTCCTTTGATTAAAAAAAGTAATCTCCCATAATTTGGAGGATAGCTTTCTGGACACCCCAAATCTAACTTTGCTAAATTCAGTGAACAGTTTTATTTCTTAATGAGTATAGATTGGTTGCATATTTGTTTTGCCTACTTAAAAGCATTTTATGACATTTTAGTAAACCTGATATAAGAACCAGCAAATACATACATCCCTTAGCAGTCATAATTTTAATTTTCTATTGAGAAATTAGGACATACTGGATTTTATATAAATTCAGCAGAAGAATGCATTCTCTCACTAATACTTCATTAGAGTCTGGGTAACATCCTGGGATTACCTAAAGTCAAAGGTCATAAACCTATCATGTAAATAAAATCTGTCATACTTATTTTCACAGAAATTGTAGCCATGACATCTGTGCTAATATACCTTCTTTCCTTAATGGGAGCTGTATAACAAAAATACCCTAAGGAAAAAATCAGCACTAGCACAACTACTTTAAGAAGACATAACAATTGATGAACAAGTTGTTTATGACACATTTTTCTTCCGTGGTTTAATACGATATATGTATCATAGGTGCTCTTTATTGTGCAGAATTTTGTTAGTAAGCATTATTTCAAGTAAGGGACAGAGAAGGAAGCCAGTTAATTCCCACCAGGTACATATGAAATTTTTATTTATTTCTAAGCAAAGCTTTTATTTTCTTCCATCTAAAGTTTTCATTATGTAGACTTTCAGAGAAAAGGAGCCATATTATTGCTGTGTTTTAGGCTCCTCCATCAATCTGTGTATGAAAGGGATTAACCCATAGTGCTTCTGTTTTAAATATTGATGTGTTCTTTTTTGAAATGCAATATTCTAGGCCCTTTTCTGCACAATGTCTTATAATGTTAAGAACACCTGCAAATCTGTAAGTGATTGTGTCAAGGGCTTTGGCACCAGTGACCTTATGACCACACATGTTACATTTGAAAGACTTGTTTAATGCTTTTACTGACTAGAGGGCTTTTTTTAATGCAAGATTTTCACTGTTTGTGTTCTTGAAGTTGTCAAATCATACCTACAAATCCCTTTCATTCCAAAGAGTTTATACAAAGCAAAGCAAATAAATATGTAATGATCCTTTAATCTTTCATATTTTTATCAATATATAGCTTATTCCCCTCTTTCAAACTAGGCCATTTCATTATCAATTATGTGAAACTTTGCCTTAAACAATACCATAAAGGAACTTTTAAGGGAATCAGGAGGAGCACATGGCTCATTAAGATCTCCCATAACTAACCTTGGACTCTTTAACACAGTTCCTCCCTTCCTTAGCCTCACCAGCTTGAAATGCAACCAATCCTTACATCATCATTTATCTTGAAAATCTAGCTCACAAGTGCATTTTCCAATTCTCTCTTCCAGAAATGTGTCAGAATAATTCACACTTGCTTCTATCACTGTCTTTGACAATTTGTTCCATTATTCAGTAATCCTCTGCATAAAGAAAGTCTGTCTGAACTGCTTATAGATTAATCCTTTCTTTTACATCTATCTATTATCTCTGGTTTTGTGCAAATTATTATCTCAAACAGTGCCTTGGTGACAGTCTGGTTCTCTTCCTTCGGGATTTTACAAGGGCCTAATTAAGGCCTTGTTCTGCTAAGATCTATGGTCTCCATGTGTCTGAATTCAGATATTTTTAACTTCTTTTGCCAACGAACGGAAGTGCCTTTTCTTTTTCATCTCTTACAGAAAAAAAGCCAACAAGAAAACCACAATACCAGAATCAGAGGCAGATTCCTGTTTACATCAGTTCAGCAAAGCGAAACATATGAAAAAGCCCTCATGTTTGACAAAATATCTTAGCATACAAATAGTATCCTGGCTTGGTTGCTCTTAACACAGTTATGACAAAAGGAGACTTTCGGGAGTCTTCATCTGCAATATCTGTTCTCCACTACATAGCTCTAGCGAACTGGCAGAAATGTAGGTACTTGGTTTCATCTCTGTTAGTATCAACAGGACTTTGTGAAGATTTTATTACGGCAGGTGTTTTGTCTTTCTGCAGTAATGGAAGTAGTAATTTAGTGCTCTACCCTTTTCTCCATTTTTTTGTACCACTATATATTTTTGTGCTGTATCCAGATGTCAAGACAATGAGCATGGGGGGTGCAGGGAGTGGAAGCAGTAAGTCAAGCACTCAAGACAAATATGGATTAATGGGTTAGCTTGATGTGCTGCCTACTTGAACAAATCTCTCTATATATTTGTCCTACTCCCACTAAGACTTTGTTTACTCAAATAGGTTCTGCATTATATTTGTTTTGATTCATCATTACTTCATAAGCTGCTTTGAGATTAATGTACAGACCTGAAGGATCTACAAAAAGACAAAGTTTTTGCACTTCTTTAAAAGCAGTGGACATCAATGCTATACTTGATCAGTTCTACTACTTCTGATTTTCCTAGGGAAGGAATAACGTCAGGAATCTCTGCTGATGCTGTCTTCTCTTTTATTATAGTACTTAAAGTTGGTACTGCACTTTAAAGATGTGAAACACTGACTTATGATTCTTTTATCTTTTCTAACTAAATCTAACTTTTATCTACAGTTATAGTTTCCTAGAGAAATTTTACTTGGAGAATCTTTATGGAGAGTGTTGCATCATCTTGGGCTTGTTCTGATTTGGTAATTAATTGTATGATGTTGACTGTGATGATATTGCTATCTATTTATAGAATACCTGAGGTAAATACCTCAGAAATTAATTTTTTTTTTTTAATCCTAAATGGCAAAGATAATAGAGGTCAATACTCCACAGACATATTCCTTATTGTAACCAGCAATTGGGTGCATCAAGTGGGTGCAATATCTGCTATTTAACATTTATTTTTGTCCTAATTTTAGGTCACAAAATTATTGAATTGTTTCGTTAAGTTGAAAAACTCCTATTATTTTAAAAAGAAAGAGGCATCATGTTTTAATCTGGCATTACACATTCAAAATGGATTCTTAATGATTTGTCAATTTCATTGCAATATCCGTAAACTTTTTATTTTTCCATAATGCTGCACTTCTGCTTGAGAGCTGCATTTTTTGTGAAGTTTCTGGGGCTGACAAAAAAGAAAGAAACCAAAGGAAAATGCCCTTCCTCCTTCCAGAAATAGCATGTCTCATGTCTACCCCCAAAATTTTGATTATTCAACAAATGCATTTCCTATTAACTCATAACAAAAAATTTTCCCCTTCTTTTCTATAGCAGGATTTTTATTAATATCTTGCACCATAGGTCTACATGTTATTATATATTAGTCTTTCCCTCCATGGTTCTCTTGCTAACACTAGTAACAGATGGTCTTTCACAACAGTACATGCAGATTAGAGGTGAGTAAAAGTAATTTTTTGTCTGTGTGAAAAGAGTCTAAAGAAGCCCACAAAATTTTCAGTCTTTACTTTCTTATCTAAAATTAAAAGACATGTTATTATTAACCCTGTTTCAGAAGAAAAAAGCTAACAAACTATGGAGGTGTAGTACATGGAAAGAAAACATTTTTATTGCTTTCTGTTTCTTTTCCTTCTTGAACATCTGAGTATTTTTTCATTTAGATTTTTCCTAGTCTTAGATTGAATATTTAAAATACAGTGGCTTAAGATTAATGCATTTTTAAGTGATAAAATCCTCATTTTTCGTTTTAGAAAAGCTATTTGGAGAAAATGTTACTTAAAATTTGTCCAGCTGAAAAATTATTCTAAGATGTTTCTCCTCTGCTAAGAAAATTCTAGTTCTGCTGAGTTGACATTTCACAACAAAAGTAATAGTTTTCTACCAAGCCTCCATGTTTTACAGGAGAGACAAGTATGCTGTGTGAAACTGCTCAGTAATTTCATACTTACAGGAAGTGGAGGAAGAAAAAAAAACTTGCACTATACCCCTTGCATTCCTTTTGTAATATTATCTGTGAATCTAAATGTGTTTTCTTCTTTTTTTTTTTTGACATGAACGTGGTTCCCTGCTGACTCATCTTTTTCAATTGATTGCATTTTGAACATTTTCAAAACTTCCTGCATTTTAAAAACTTATTGTGCCCTGTTCATGTCTAAATAAACAGATAGATGGATGAGGGGTGGACATACACTTATATAAACTCTCATGGGACGTCTATATCTTCATCATCCTACTTTAATATTTTATATTTGTGCTAGACTGATTTGTTTCCTTTAATCCCTTTGTGAAGTAATTTATTGCAGATCTTTTTACTCCTGCAGTGCTATTACTATGTAGCACAATCTTTCTTCTAACTTTCTGTTTTCTGTGATGATTACCCTACCCAGTTCTTCTTGCTTTCTGATTTCATACTGTGCACAATTTTTTGTGTAGTCATTGTACAGCATTTCCAAAAGATCATAGATTCGCAAACTTAAAAAACAAAACAAACTGAAATAAGCCACTCAACCAATATTTAACTTTTTGGTAATAAAGATTCTACTTTCAAGATTCCTTTTTGCCCCCTTTCATTTTGCCACTATGCCCAGAGATATGGTAAAACCACCTACCTAGGCACAGACCCAACCACATACACACAGTGAACTGAAGGACATTTCAATCAAAACACAAGCACGCTGATACAATGATGAAATTTAATTTTAAATCAGGATTTTCTGAAGTATCTTCTTGCAGACAGTGTTTCCAAATTTACTGCAAGGCACTTTTTTGTGTGTGCACTTTAAGCCTAGAACTTCATGGGTTTCTGTCGTTGAAGAAATATATACCTGCTTAGGTATTCTCTTCTCTAGTAGACATCATCATTTAGGCTGTTATCTGCTGGCCCAAACACTTTATACAGCTACTTCATGGATCTTGAGTGGCTGCGGTCTAATTTGACTAGAGCGTTCTAGGGAAGGTAAGAAAAAAGAGCATTCTCCATTGTTTCAATTATGAACAGCACAAGAATTGCACACACGAAAGAGCAGCAGTATATTTTTTTGTTTCATTGATGAGATAAGGTCTAATCGTTTTGGTGGTAAATGCATGCCTGTGATATTTTCCAAATGCAGCTTTAGCATAACTACCCCCTCCAGTCACAGTAGAATTCTGCTTCTGTAATCACTCTCCCCACGCACTCCCTCAGGAGGTAAAGCCCTATCCCCTCCTGTGCTGAGGTAGGTGACATGCTAAGAAGACCAAGGAAGTTGCTCTCCCAGATGCTTAACTTGACACAGTCCTGTTGTTATTTTACTTTGGTTGTTTTCCAGCTATTTTAGAATTTCCTTCTCAGAAGAAGTCTTGCTTTTTGTTGTTTCTGTACACTAGATGGAGCAAAGATATGAAAATCAGCATTTTGAAAAATTTATATCAGCTTAGTTACTATGTTGGGTAGATTCACAGAATTATAGAATTATAGAATGGTTTGGGTTGGAACGGACCTTTAAATGTCATCTACTTCCAACCCTACTGCTGCAGGCAGGGACATCTATCCTAGGTGAGAACATTGTGTTCCCAATGCCCACACAATGCCAGTGTGGTGGAGCAGCCCAAAGATTGGATCCTGGGTGGTGCAGAGCACCTTCAGCTGTCAGCAGTCACACTTGCAGCAAACTGAATGGCAGCAACAAAGCTGGTAATGTGTTACAAGGAGTGGCTGAGGGAGCCAGGGCTGTTTAGTCTGGAAAAGAGTCTCATGGGGGAACCTTATGGTTCTCTACAACTGTCTGAAAGGAGGTTGTGGCAGTCTGGGAGTTGGCCTCATCTTCCAGGTAACAAGGTCAAGAGGAAATGGTCTCCAGTTGCATCAGAGGAGGTTGAGATTGGATAATAAACAAAATTCCTTGATTGAAACTTTGTCAGGCATTGGAAAAGGCTGCTCAGGGAAGTGGCTGAGGCTCCATCCCTGGAGGTATTTGTAAGATGTGTAGATGTATCACTTAGTGACATGGTTTAGTGCTGGAATTGGCAGTGCTGGTTTACATTTGGACTCTATGATCTTAGAGGTCTTTTCAAACCTAAATGAGTCTATAATTCTACTCTAAATGTTCAGTGCTGCCAGACTGGGGCCCAACAGAGCTATTAGGAAACACTAGTTTTCTTCCCAATGTCTTTATTTCTTGCTTACAATATGTTTTTTTAATCATGAAATAAATTTTAATTGAAGGTAAATAAATGAAAATCAGAAAAACACAAAAAATTGAAAGTTTAAAATATGTTATTCTGTGCACAGTCTTCTAATACATGCAGCAGATACATTAACATTAGTATTCAGATCTGTGGAACAAAATATTATTAAAGCAACTGAAGAGTTTTTAATATTATAAATATGTATGACTTTGTAGAAGAGTAAGGAAATATATTCTGCTCAAAGCTCTCCTAATGCTGAACTTTTTAATAAAACTTACAGCATTTTTCTACAAGTGCTATAAATTATCCACTTTAAAATTAGATAAAAACTATTTGAGATATAATTATGGGTATATGTTCATTAGATTAGAGTTGGAGGACTGAGAGATATGGGCATTAGGTCAACTCTTCCAATCTGCCTCCAGATACTCACTTCCACTATAATACCTATAAGCACATTATGGCAACAGAATCTCGGTGTTTAGAGAGTTCTAATTCATTCCCACTCTCTCACTACTAGACAGCCATTCTTAGGCGGTGTGTACAAAACCACAAACACAGAATTTGACGATGCTCATGGCATTCCTCTCATGCCCTTACTGGCCCCCATACTTTTTCTGCCTTGTCTTCAGGCTGCCTGCTGAAGAAAATCTGCATGCGAGCCTTGTCAAGCAGTTAGTAAATGTTGATTCAGACTGCAGTATTTACTTAATAATAACAATGCTTTATCCTTGCTTTTAAGTTAATCACAAACAAACCTCCTTCAATCCTTGCCAGGAAGCCTCCCATAAGTCTGTTGCAAATCATAGACATAATCTGTGTAAATAATTAATCTGCTTGAATCTTATGCCAGCAACACCTGCACCAACACTGATTACCAGATATGTAATTACATTTTGTTTGTATTTAAATAGATTTGCCTCTGCTTTCTGTAGTGGAAAGTGCCTCACCTCCCCAGTGATCGAGGGCAGAATATCTTGACTTCTCTTTGGTTCCCTGATGTGAGTGGTCGCTGAGGTAAACCAAAGTGATGTCAGACCATGAGGTTGCACTTTGTTCAGATCCCTCTGAAATTAGAGGTCAATGTGTTGATCAACAAGGGACAAAATAAATATCTCACAGGCTCAAGTAATAATAAAAAAAGGATTGTTACTGTGTACACAGTGTTTTCCATTGACTCAGAAATTACCACATAAACTGACTTTTGTGGTGGGTTGACCTTGGCTGGTGCCCACCAAGCTGTACTCTTACTCCTTTTCTTAGCAGCATAGAGGGGAGAAAATAAGATGCAAAAAAGCCTTGTGGGTCAAAATAAAAGCAATTTAATAAAGCAAAAGCAAAGGCCACGTGCAGAAGCAAAGGAAAACAAAGTATTTAGTCTCTGCTTTCCATCAGAATGGGGCCACTTCCTGGGAAGTAGACATAGGAAGACAAACACCCTAAATAATAAATTTGTGTGTCTTCCTCCTCCTTTCTCTTAAGGTTTTTTTTGCTGAGCAGACATATATATATTGGTCAGTTTGGGCCAGCTATCCTGGCTGTGTCTCCTCCAATTCACATGGCAGTGTTAGGTTAATTGTTGGACCCAATGGCAGTAGAGGTCTATTCCAACCTAAATGATCCTATGGTTCTGTGATTCTATACAAAGTGTTCTGCTTAGTAAAACAGTACTAGTTAATTTTACTCACAAACCTGTACAGCCCACTGCTTTTATTCTGTCCTACTTCAGCCTTTTTTTTTTTCTGTTGTTCTTCCAGACCATCTGTTCAAGACATCTTTCTTGAAAGGCAGGAGACCAACAAAACATGTCTGCTTCTGTATGGTTACAGATTTTGTCCACAGCACTTTTCTCTGAAATAAAATTTTTCAAATTAACGAAAACTAACACCATGACTTTCACTGTTGTTTCAGACTCATGCATAATGATTTGGGGCCATCTTTTGTTTAGCCATATTTTTTGTCTTTCTCAAAAGTTTGGAGACGTACTATGTGATAATACGGTATTTTTCGCCATTTCAGGTGTGAAGAAATGAGTGACTTAGCCTGAACACTCATTACACATAATGACTTAGATGAAGCAAAGGGATAAACTGGATAACTGCAAGGACTGTATACTTCCACACAGATTTTACAGATGACCTTAACCTCCTGTGCTCTAGACAAAGCCAGATCAAAACTAGTTAATTTATAGTTATGGGATTAGAAATCTTTTGAAGCAACAACATAAACTAAACCCACTAGAACATGGGCAAACAAGAACACCAATCAACAATATTTTGGACTGACATTGATGAGCGGCAGAACTTCATATACTTCAGCAATATTGTTAAGCAAAACAAAAATTTTCCTCTGACAAGAGAAGGTCATATATGTCTTCATAACTCTAAGTAATTCAAAGAAAGAGAATTATTACCCTCTGAAGTTAACCACGTATTGAATTCTGGTGTAACAGCTCTCCTACAGATACTTTATCAAAATGTTACCATCTAAAGTCTAAGCATTCATAAACAGCTGTCCTTAACAAATCCTTAGCATCCTCTGACAAAATAATCAACATAAGTGTTGTGAAGGATGAAACACAATCAGTAAGATTAGAAATATATTGTCAAAATGGCTGTGATTAATTCTTCCAGCTGAAGAAAATATGGCAAGGTAGGCCCTACCTTAGAGTGCATAAGAAAAGAAAAAACCAAGGCAGACAAAAATGAAAATAGAAGCCTGTAATTCAGGTGAAATAAAAAAAAACCCCCAAATTTAAAGCTATGCAGGGAGAATAAAAAGGACTGCATGAGGCCAAAAGCATGAGAAATGGAATGACAATGCATTTTGTTACTTTGCTTCCAGCACACACTCATCCATGAATACTGAATACATAACAATCGATGGCTGAAAGAGAAGAAAACTGCAAACATACCGGTGATGCAAAACAACATTCAAAGCAGTTCTAGATCAGTCTTCCTTAGAGGCTTTGGGCCACCTCATGCCTACCTATGTGGCAAGAATGAGACCATGCCAGAATCGGTGGCTGCAGGTGCAAATACACTGGCTGCTGACAGCAATCAGGGATAGTTAACAGTTTTCAGACAGTATAAAATATTTAAAGCTGGTTATTGCACTTTAGTTTTGCTCGTCAGAAACTAGGGTGCTGCTACTAATGGCTACTGTTTAATACGTTGAGTCTGCTTTTCAATATCTTTGCAATCCTGTTGGGAGCAGTGAGCTACATTTTGTGAAATGCCAACAAGAATGGCTGTGCAGGGTCACAGAGTTTCTTGTACATCCCTCAAAAAAATGCAGGTACCCATTACAGCTGCAATCTGTATGTTTTTCTTCTTAGTTGTGTTTGTCATGTGGTTGTCTAAAAAGCAAAAGTAATCAAGAATGTGTAAATGTCACTCATATATCACCCAAGACAAACAACAAAACATACACAAACGTAAAAATTTAGATGCACTAACTTCGGATAGACTGAATATCTATGATTCTTGGCAGCTGAGTTTTATTAAACAGATATGAAAACTTTAATTTTGTTATTAATTCTGTGAACTCCCCATTGTTTTAATTTCTGGAATATTAAAGTAAAAATTAGAACACAAAAGTGAGCAGTGAAGTAAAGTACATGCTTAATGAGCATAATGTAAGTAGACATAATTTTATTCTATATGCTTTACTGAGAGATTCCAAGTGATATAATCTAGAGAGAATTAAGATCAGGAGGTCCCAGCTCTAACTGAACAAAACCTGACTGTACATTTTCTACTGCAGGAAACAAAAAAATACTGCAGTACTGTGTGCAGGTGCCCCTAGAGCACAGTTCAGCAGACTCACATACATGGATTTGCTGCTTGGTGCTCAAAAAGGCTGTGCTGTCCAAAGTAGCAGGTACCTGCTGTGCTCCTTTCTGTGTGCATCTAGCTGTCACCACATGGGCCCTGTATATATGCTTAAGGGAAAACAAAATGTCCCTTTGTTTTTCAGAAATTATGCATTCAGAACCACAGAATCAGTCCAGTTGCAAGGGACTACAGCTGGGTCATCTGCTCCAATTTCCCTGCACAAGCAGGGTCATCTCTGAGTGCATAGCATAGGATTGCATCCAGACAGTTCTTGAATATCTCCAGTGAGGGAAACTGCAGCTTCTCTGAGAAATCTGTTCCAGTGCTTGGTCCCTCTCACAGTAAAGAAGTTCTTCCTCATATTCCTGTGGAATTTCCTTTGCATCAGTTTCTGTCCACTGCCTCCTGTCCTATTGCTTGGCACCACCAAGAAGAGCCTGGCTCAGTCTTCTCGGCACCACACCCCTTTAGATATTTGTGCACAACTGATGAGCTTCTCTCTCAATTGTCTCTTCTTGAGGCTGAGCAGGCCCAGCTACCTCAGCCTTTCCTTGTAAGAGAAATGCTCCAATCCCTGAATCAATTTTGTTATCCTCACTGTCCACTCATCCAACCCACGCTTCCAGAGTTTGCCTATGAGGATGCTGAGACACAGGGTTGAAAGCCTTGCTGAAGTCAAGAACAATACCTACTGCCATACCTACTGCTCCCCCTTCATCCATCTGGGTAGTTGTTTCATTGTAGAAGGCAAACAGGTTGGCCAAACGTGACTTACCTTTAGTGAACACATGCTAACTGTTTCTGGTCACCTTTATGTCTTCCATGTTGATAGAGATGGCTTCCAGAATGAGGTGCTCCATCACCTTTCCAGGGATTGAGGTGAGGCTGACTGTCAGGTAGTTTCCTGGGTCCTCTTTCCTGCTCTTTTTGAAGACTAGTGACATTTGCTTTCTTCCAGCCCTCAGGCACCTCTCCCAAACTCCATGACCCTTCAAAGATGATTGTGTGTGGCCTGGCTATAGTATCTGCTGGCTTTCTCATCCCTCGTGGAAGTATCCCATCAGGGTCCATGGACTTTTGGATGTTGAGTTTGTTTAGATGTTTTCTGATGCAATCCTCCTTGATCAAAGGAAGATCTTCCCCCAGCATTCATTTAGTCTGGTCTCCTGGGTCAGAGATTTCTGAGGAGTGGTCTTATCTGTAAAGTCTAATGCAAAAAAGGCATTTAATAACTCTGCCTTTTTTGTACTCTCTGTTACCAGGTTCCTGTCTCTGTTAACTAATGGGCCAACGTTATCCTTTCTTTTTCTTTTGTTATTTGTGTATTTGAAAAAGCTCTTTTCTTTTTTCTTGATATCATTGCCCAGATTTTGTTCTAGATAAGCCTTGGCCTTTCTAGTCTCAACATTACTTACTCTGTCCACCTCTCCATATTCACTCCAAGTAGCCTGACCCCATTTACGTGTCCTGTGTATTTCTTGCCTGTAGACAAGTAATGCAGCGGTTCTTTATTTGTTTCCAGAGGTTTCTCGCAACCTCGACCTGATTTCTTCCTCACTGGGATGCATCATTCTTGCGACTGGAGGAACTGAACCTTTAATGTTGTCCAACTCTTTTGGACCCCTCTTCCCTGTATGTTTCCCCTTTTCCAGTCACCTAGGACTTCACCTGAGTGCCACGACTTTTTAAATATCATGGACAATGTTATGAGCCAATTCCCTCAGGACTCTGGGATGCATCTTATCCGTTTCCATAGATTTTCAGGTTCTTCAGGTGGTCACTAACCTGGTCTTCTTTTACAGTGGGAGAGACTTTGTTCCCCCAGCCCTGATCCTGTAGTCCATCCACTTGATAGGTATGGGAAGAGAGATTGCCATTGAAAACTGAGGCAAATATATTATCAGCCTTCTCCTAATTTGTTTTTACCAGATCATGGTAGACAGATCGTGGTCTTACACTAAAATGAAAATCCCCATGACTACAGCAACAGAAGGATTAGGTCCTTTCAGATAGATTAAAAAGAGAAATGAAAAATTTCCCATTTAATTGGGTGGACTTAGAATCAGTTTCACAACTGATGGATAACTAAATATACGAGCGATTTTTTACATAGGAGGAAAATATCAGTCCCATTAGTTTTCCCATGGATGTCCAGGCATTAAAGCTTTACTAAAAGTTATTGTTAAAATATTTTACAAACACTATTTTTGCATGTGTTAATATGCATCTTAACATCTTGGAATTTGATTTAAGAATTTTTAATTCTTCTATAGTTATCTGTGATTTATGAATTGTGTTTAGTGCTATTAATTCCCTGTCTTTTATGACAACTGTGGAGGTAAGTAGTAGGAAGCAGATCTTACTTTATGCTGAATGGAAATCTGGAATCTTTTCTCTTCCTACAAGTCTGTTTTACCTTATGAACAGGGCAATAAAATTAAAGGGACTATTCATGAAATTGTAGACCTCTGTACACTATTAGCAGTTAATGCATGGCCTCTTCCTACCACAATAAAATGAGTTGCTTGATGATTAGTTGCATGATGATGTAAAAATATTGATTTAAAAACAGATATGTACAGTCCTGCATGTTCAGAGAGGAAACATCTAAATGAACCATCAGGAAAGAATGATAAAGACTTATTTTTTGAAACTTCATCTCTCTCTGGAACTAAAACACCCTTTTTGAAGATTAAAGTGAAGGTGTAAATTTCTACGTAGGATTTATAACTCCCACTTCCAGCTATGTCAAACATGGCGTCCATTAGCAAAGTAGAAAAACAATAACTAGGGCTTTTTTGTATCTTTTTTCTCCCTTCATCCAAAAAAAAGAAACTGCTTTCTGCCTTTCCAAACACCCTGTATAGAAACACAAATGAATTGGAATTGCTCTTGAGAATACTGCTGAAGCTTTTAAAAAATTTACTTTTAAATTCTCACTCAATTCATACTTAAATTCTCTTCCTTAGATGATTTTGTTTTTAATCCATGCATCTATTCTTAAAATTCATTGTTTTCAGTAAATATAGTCTTTCTCTGTGTTGAATACCTGTTGTACTCCCAGGACCCAGCTGGATTTATAGGCTTTTGCTGCTAATGAGGACTACAATTTTCTTTTATTGTATTTAAATGTAACAGAGCCATCTCTTTCTCAGTCGTTGAATACACTCTAGAACAAGATTGCATATGGATGCAAACTCTGTTAAAACTGTGCTCACACTGGAAAGGCATGGATTATATAAAAGAATTAGAATCGAATGTCAACCTCAAAAATGTTCTGTTTTGTTTCTAAGTCTGACATCATAATTTCTCTAATTTATTATAAAACCTATCAAAGCTATATGGGATATTGCAGCTTTCTGGGCTGCAAATGTTCGTTGCTGGCTAACATCTGAGTTTTCCTCTAACAATATCCCAAAGCCCTTCCTTGCAGGACTACTCTCAAGACAGTGATCATAGAGCCTCTCCTGATGTTGGGGAGTGCCCTCACCTAGATGCAGGTCCTTGTAATTGGCTTTGTTGAGCTTTAGGAGGGTCAGAGGGTCATGTGGGCCCACTTCTCAACCATTTCAAGGTCCCTCTGGAGGGCATCCTTTCCCTCCAACATGTCAGCTACCCCACTGAGCTTGATGTCATTTACAACCTTGCTGAACATGCATCCAGCACCATTGTCCGTGTCATTGATCATGTTATGTAAAAATATTTATTGGTTCCAGTATGAACCCCTGAGGGACACCACTCCTTACTGGCTTCCACTTTAAGATATTGAGTCTTAGTTTGGATGTGGCCATCCATCTAGCAGTTTGCCCACCAATCACATGTCTTTCCAATTCAGAGGTAACTCTTTTGGGAGGGACCATGTCCAAGACCTAACAGAAGTCCAGGTAGGTGACATCTGTAGGAATTCGGTTGTCCACTAATGCAGTCACTCCAAGGCCACTCAATTAGTCAGGCACTATGGTGAAGCCATGCTGGCTATCTCCAGTCTTTCATATGCATTGTCATATCTTCCAGCAAGGTCTGTTTCACAATCTTACTGGCCACAGAGGGAAGGCTGATTGGTTAGTGTTTCTATCATCCTCCTTTTTAACTCTTTCAAGATTAATGTGATCATTCCCTCATTCAGATCACTGGGAACTTCACCTAGCTGCCCTAATAGTAACAACATCTTTGCCACGTCATATTTCAGTATTTTGAGTAATAAAAAAGAATAGTTGATCACTCAGATTGCCTGGAGAACTGAGGGCAAGAAAATAGGTGTTAAGGATTGGTCTCTTTAAAAAAAAAAAACAAACACCAAACAAGAGAGTAAAAATCTAAATAAAACTCTAATAAAGAAATAGTAATTCTTTTCCAGTTAGACTTATCATTGTATACAGGCTTAAGCAAAGTAGAGCAAATATTATTGTCAATCCAATCAGTGAAACAACAAAAATAGGTACATACACATTTTATACACATACACATGTAATTTTATGCACACACAGTTGTGTACAGACACACAAATGCTCACACAGAGACATTGACACAGAGACATTTATGCACAGATTTATTAATTAGTTTGTCTATATATTCATTTATTTACTTATTTATTTATTTATATACATAAATATATAAGTACTTGCATTAATATGCACACATAGCTGCCTGTGAAAATTCACAGTTGGAAAATCTACAAAAATTCAGGGATATAGGCAGCAAATAATTATTGCAATCTTACTTTTTTTCTTTATACTCCCCCTTCTGTTAATATTTCTTCTGTATTCTCCCCTCTTCGCATTAGCATCACAAAACCCACCTACACTTTCACTCTCCTCCTTTCAGTCACTCTTTGTCCAGTTTCATGACACCTTCTTCTCTTATTTCCAGTGATGATGTGTCCTACTCACTCAAAAGAGTCTTTTTAGCCTTCCCCACAGATTAAAATAGGGTAGTGCCAAGTTTTCAAGCATTTCTTCCTATATGGGGCAGGTTTTAGAAAGTCACCATGACTCGAGTCAGATACCTGACTTCACAGTTCTCCTTTGGCACAGTGCTGGCTGGGCTGGTGCTGGGAGTAAAGCCCCATCTCCTTTCAGTCGTTGTTAGCAAAGCAGAAAAAAATCACTTGGCAGAAGTCTTGGCTTTAGTATCTGCTATGCAGTGACCCTTTTCTCCCCCCGAAATAGCATCTTCTCCATACTCATAATAATATATATATATATATA
>VZTE01000489.1:98703-157749 GCA_013397775.1 Eulacestoma nigropectus
TAAAAAAAAAAAATAAAAAAATAATATATATATATACAAACGTATGTGTATATATACAGTTTGTCTGAGTACCTTGGGCTTGCTGCACATTATGACACACCTTGTCCACGTAAATGTGTAAAGAGAGGTGGAAATGATGAGAATCATGTACAATTGCATCCTGCATGTGTTTGCATGTCTTTGTAGACACTGTCCAGACCAGACTGTCTATAAGAAATAACTCACTCCTCGTTACAGTCATGAATTACTTAGCTTTTTAGGGATGCATTTTGTATAGTTTACTGGCAATGTTTGTTTCATCGGCTGCCCCATTCTTAGTCCTAGAAATGCAAAAGAATGAAATTTTGATAGACTCTGCTGACAATAAAGTGGGTTTTCTGTATGCTGCCCCTTAAGATAAAGCATCCACATGTGCACCAGCAGTGACAAGAGGACTTAAACCATCTTTTCTAGGGACAGCACATGTAAAAGACAATTAAAGGACAACTCAGAAATTTACAATTAGCCGCAAATATATTAAAATGAGTGTTGTACTCTGCCCGGGTTTCTGCCATAAAGTTAATCCATTTTGGTAGGTGATTTTACAGCAATAGAAATCCCACTGCAGTTTTAAGTGGAGTATGAAAGCACACACACACAGAGAAGTACAATTTAAATTGTTAACTGGTGAAGACACATACTTGTATTTACATCTGTGTGCCAATGCATGTGTGTATATGTATGTGGGAGTGGAGACACATGTATTGATAGTATAAAGACATTCCTAAAATTTCAGTGATGAAGTTGAAATAATCCATGTTAGGTGTAAAGTAAGAGTCCAAAATACATTGACTGTTACACTCATTTCCAAGCAACAGCTTTTGCTGTCCCCTGCTACCGTAAATGAGTCTTGAAATACATAGTATCAAATGTGTGTAAATTTTGTAGGCAGGCAATTAGTGAAGGCAGGTTCTCTGCTCTGCTTGGTCTCCTCTAAATTGTTTAAAATAGTTTTATGAATATTGAGAATAAAAATGCAACAAATAAAAAGACTGCATGCAGAAACAAAGCAAAAGTTTCAAATAATGACAGTAGTATATGTAATTCTGATAGTTACACATTGTGTTCTAACATAATAGACGACAGAAATCAGGGAAATAGGTGTTAAACAGCTGGGGGTTTAATTGCATATGCCATTAAAAATTATTCAAAGCTATTTGACAAATAATCACAGAGACAACAGGATGATAAAAGGTGGAAAATAAGTATGGAATAGTAGAAGACCGATATAAAGGTTAATACACATTTATCTCAGTTACATGGATTTTGCTTGGTTACATTCTTTGTCTTGTTGTTAAATTGTCTGATGTCAGCACAGTTGATGCTTCATGAAACAGAAAATTCTGGACGAGACAATCAAAAAACCCTAGTATAGCACATGTATACTCAATAGCATAGGCGCCTGCCTCACCGAATCATATAGAGCTTTTCCTTACGGAAGTCCTGTCCCTATCTCTTTAGGAGGAAAAGAGAAGGGGTTTTGTCATAAAAGTGTTATTCTGCGTCATATGCGAGACAACCCTAAATGCTGAAGGAGAAAACTGTTGTTAGACATCAATATTTTGTGTTTAAATATCTGATACATCTCACTCTCAGCTACAACTGTCAGAGCTGATAATGACAATTGAGTCAGTTACAGACAATCACAACAGAGAGGTAGTGTTTGTGAATTTTACATTATGAATATCCTCACAGTGAAAAGTCAGATGTATGATATAAAGGACTCAGTATTTCTGCTACATAAGATTTTCCTCAAAATCTTTTCCAGTTCAGCTGAGAAGCTGAACACCTGAAATTTATAAGTGAAAGAAATACAAATAAAGAACTTTGCTTGATTTTTAAAAATCTTATTTTTTTTCAGACAGTTCAGCTTCTTTTTTTAATATCTAGTTGTAATCCAGGAAACCATTTTAACAAACCCCAAAGATGCATATTCCTATATGAAACATGTCATTAGGACAGTTTTTATATTCAAGAGAGTTTATTTTGAATAACAGCTGGTTACTCACACGTATGAACTGAGAGCATGAATACACACATCCCGTTGTCTATCATGATGCCTGCTAAGAAAGTATAAGGAACTAATTTGCAGGAGTTATCTGCATATATATAGGCAGCATATGGATGTGCAGTTACAATGCTTATTGAAAATCAGAGATATCAATAATTCTTTTACTGACATCAAAGAAAAGAACCAAGAAAACTGAAAGTCTTTTCCAGGAGACAAATCAACCAATCAACTATACAGACATCAAGGATGTCAACTAAAAAGTAAAAATTGAATATATTGGAACCTGCATAACCTCTCTGGCAAAGGATCAGGATGCAAAAGTAAAAAGAAGCAATGCTCAGAAGAAATAAGTATGTTGTGAAACACGTTGAGTATAACAAAACCAAAAGGTTTCCCTGAAAGTACTTTCTTAGTGTTTAGGGATAAAAGTAGATTCAACTTTTAAACACCAGCATGAGGAATGGCCTTAGATTTGGAAAACAAATCTTGGTAAGCAAAGATATTGCATAAACCATCACTATGTCAGTCTCTCTCACTTTGAAAACTAAAACAACATCAACTTCCTCTACACTTGTCAAGTAAGGTAGTATGCTACTAGAGAAGATGTATGGCCTAGTATCAGGCTTACATGACTTGTGCTTTGGGTATGTAGCAACTCAGACTGAGCTGTTCTGCAGAAATTAAATGAAAAGACAAATGTGGATAGGATGTTCAGCACTACAGGTGAAAGGCTACACTTCAATTTGGCAAAATATGTTTAAATTAGGCCTTATAATAGGTTGGTTCCCCATTATTTTGTGCCATTAATTTGGTTTTAGAAAATGCTTTAAAACACCTTTACTTGTGAAATCTTTCACAGCCAGCTGATTGTCCCCTGAACTGAAAATGAGAGGCAAAATGTCAAGAAGAGCAAGTATTACCTTAACCTTGTATTGCACTGATCAGAACTTGTCTCAAAGTCGATGACTGCAACTTGTTCAGAATAACCTGATGACTCAGTCTCTCAGAATGCTAATCTTCAAATTCAGTGCAGCAAAGGACAAGAGGATTAAAGCCACATTCAATTGTAATAAGATCAATCATTAAAGGCAAAATAGAGTCCATTGACATGAAATGTCTAGCATGTGTAAATGCTTTTACTTTAAAATTTTCATTAGGACAAGGATTTAGAATCATTGTTCTGTCATTACATTTTGGCTATTATTTTCATTTTAGTCCTATTAGGTTGTTAATAAAGCTTTCAATTTTCTGCAGATACTTGCATTGTAGCTTAAATTTATACAGACACCAGGGTTTTTTTGTTTGTTTGGTTGATTTTAACGAGAAAAGGAGTCTGACTGCATAACCTCTTCCTCTTATTCTGATTTTTTTCCTTTTGAATGTTTGAAAAGATTGTCTCATTCTGAAACTTGCTTTTTCCTGCTTTCTGTAAGAAATAGAACTAGAGTTCCCCATTCCCCTCAGAATTACTCTCCACGTCTGGCTAGTGCATTTACAAACTGGATTTGTCGTTTGCTACGGGACGATGCTCCACTCCCCCTCCTCTCCTTCAACCTCCCAAAATACCAGGAAGTTAAGAGAAGTGTGGAGCTTTCATCATTTGAATTTTTTTTTTTTTGAGTAAAGTAGAAATAAGCAATCTTCAAATGCTGGTTTTTTTGTTTTGCTTTGCTTTGTACAATTCACTCAGAGAAAGTTACTGTGTTTCACTTCCAGAAAGAAAATTGCTAATTTATTTGGGGTGGGGAGATAAAATTTATTTGGGAAAGCAAAGGATACTCTGCATGATTAACTAGCCTAAAGTATGTGCTAAAGGCAAACAAATAGAGAAGGAACAGTGCCAAATTGTGCATGATTCCCATTCACTTTGTCTAGGGAGAGCAATACAGTTTGTAAATGCACAGCTTTTGACCAAGTCTTTCTTTATACACAAGGAACCAATTCTCATTTAAGCCATATAGCATTTTTTTTCTATCATTGAAACTGAGAAACAAGCTGGCAAACATATATGAATCATGAGTAACAATTTTAAAAAATCCCATTTATAGCAACTGTCCTAAAAAATACTTACTTTCCATTTTCTTGTTATGTCCCCCTCCCATTTCTTGCTTACACTCTATATACAAACATATTTATTGCATTAGTGGGTGTATTTCCTTAAAAATGTGTTTTGGAGGGTGTTAAATGCATGACAGAGGCAGGCTTCTAAGAAATTTGGGGTAAAATACATGATCTGCAGAAGAATAAAGTAATCAAGACAGGCTTCCACACTTGGAATAAAATAATACTGTGATGTTTTCCTTGTTTCAATGTATGTGAGTTGGTTCATTAATGAGGTGCAGCCCTTAATTCCAGTATTCTTTAAGACTCGTCTCTACTCCAGCGTTACATTGAAATACTAGATTTATTACTGCTGCATAACAGTACAAAATTGCTGTAATTACAATTACCTTTGCTTTCAGATTCTCCCTCTCTCACACAGCCGCTCTGGGAGGTTTTAAAGCAAAATAGCTAATAAAATAGGTGAGTGAATGCTGTAACATAGTTGCCATATGACAGGCCCAAAAGCATTAGCAGCAAATTAGCTACTAAAGTACATGCCTCTTCTGGTGTTCAATGAATGAGAAAATTTCTCCTGACTTACCCTTGATGGAGTCTGAGATATCAAAACAGAAGTGGATAATACAAAACCAGAAATTTCACAATTTTTGGAAGCGAGAAGTGTTTAATGGAAGAGATTTTAGTTGCAAGTTGTCTGTTTTTTCCTGTCTTAAGTATCGACTATATAAAAAATTATTGCTTTCTTAGATAGTGTTTCCTGAATTTTGTTTCTGTCTCAGCTGAACATGACAAAGGCAAAGAAGGGAAGAGAGGAGACAAAGGTAGAGGAGGAAAGAGAGCAAGAGAAGAAACCACTTCTAAGGAGTGATTGCTAACCTAAGTGTCAAATATTCATAACACAAAACATAGACTGTTGCGGTAATGTCATAATTATCAGCTGGAATCTTGCCATACAACATGTAAAAATAGCCATGTGCCATCTGGTAATCATTTTTTTCTCAGGCAAAATGGAAATTAAGGACTACAGTAAAGCTGATCCCTTAGCCTTGGGACAGTGTCAGAACAAGCATATACCACTTCTTGGTATATTTGTTTCCTAGGCATATCCCTTGATATTAACATAATAACTCAAATAAAAAATTCCTATGTTCTAGAATAGGTTTTTCTTAAGGATCTAAGGCAGCTCATAAAAAGAACAGAACATCCATAATAACAAATACTGACTACATTTCTCTGGACTCCAGATTTCACTCTCCTTTCCTGTTTTGAGTCTACTGTTGCAATGACGTTTTAAGTGTAGATCTAGAATACCAGCTCTCAATTTGAAAATTACAAGTTTCAAAATTGAGTTCATTTTACTTTTATACATGCTAATTTGCAGATGATCATGCATGCAAATTTCCTAACTTAATTTACATTTATGACAGTACTTAATATGTTTTCTACTGCATCTAAGCAGTAATATATTTCTTCATTTTGATAGAGTACATAACCTTTCCAAATACGTTCATTTTGTTTATATTTACACATTTTGCTAGGCATGGTATGATTTTTACTTTAATTGATTTATATCTTACTTTTTCATTTGCATTCCGGTGAACAGAACAGGAGGACAGACAAGAATAATAACAAATGATGATGCAATCCTTCAATTACTAGCAACATACCTTTCTCATTAGCCAGAAATTACTTGCAGAATGTACATGAAGACCTTAATATAGTTGTACTTCTCCAGAGCTTCATCTAACATAAGGTTTTCAGGGGATAAAACCTTTCATAACTTAACTCATGACAAATTCGCTGTGACTAACTGCTCTAATTGCACATGTAACTAAATGCCTCCATCCTAAGTGCATTGGCTTCTTGACAACACAATTCTACAAGCGTTGTTTTTGTCACGTGTTTTCCAAGAAGTCATCTGCTATTGTAATCCTGAAGATTGGCATGTGTTGAAAAAGGTCCATTAATTTTTCTTTGTTTTATGGCTTTCATTTTTTGTATACAAGATCCTACTGTCATAAGAACAGACAAAAAACACAGGTGAGGCATTTTCCTTTACAATGGTTTCCAAGCATGACTTTGGTGAAAATATTGTACCTTGTCCAGCGTCCTTTTGCCTGTCTCTTGCTTCTACTGCCAGCAGAGAGAGTATGAGTTTAACCAGTCTTGTCTGATAGCTAAAGCCAATTAAACTCTTTCTCCTTGAACTCAGGCTGAAAGAAATATTATTATGGGTTATGGATGCCTTTGACAGAGTCCACAGTACATCATAGGCCATTATTCGTCGGTGTAATCCCCAAATACATGGATTCAAATGAAAGCAGCACCTTTGCTGGTACTTGTCAGAGATGTCTGAGGGACTTGTTACTGAGATGTATTTTACACAACAATCAGAGTGTTTAATGCCAGTAAAGTATCCCCGTGTCTCTTATACCAATGTTTTTTCAGAAGCAGCAGTAAGATTCTAAGTCCACTATGAAAACAAGGAGTACCCACAGTGCTTTTGCTCTCTGGTTCCCTATTACGTCAGTGGAGAATGAGGGGCAGGAGGTGCTCCAGGTGCCAAGGCAGAGATTCCCCTGCAGCCAATGGATCAAGACCACAACCATTGTCTTGATCAAGGAACATTGAAATTGCAACAATCACCTCATTGCTGGATCCTTGGGTGGTCACTATATACCTTTCTACTCTTTCTTTGAAAACAAACTTAGCCAACTTAAACTTACCCACACAATAAGGAATTTACTAGGGCATTGAACGGAGTTTTTTGCTTTAGTTCTGTAAAACACTGACCTGTGCGTGATACCGCATCAGTAAATTGTGTCTAGGTATTCAGATTAATGTAGAACGACTAATCATACTGCTACGCTTGCTGCCATTGCTGCTTTTAAGAATTTGTACTGTGTACAATCTCTTCTGTTACTACAGTTGTTCAGCATAAAAAGGAACCCCTTTTAGTCTCATAATAAAAAAGAAAAATTTCTGATAGTGTGAAACGGTACAGTCCATGTCAGAATACAATCATAGCAATTTTTTATCAATGACCAGCGGGTGCTACAGACTACTGGACATATTAGCAAAGAAAAGTTTACGAGAAGATTCAGAACAACTCACTGTTTTGATCTTTCCTTAAAGCAGAGATAAAGAAAAGTATGCTGCACACCATAGCTGGAATTGTAATTTTTAAGGAGCTGATCATTTACCATTTTGTACACCTCTTCCCTCTATCACAGTCAAGCTACTAGAATAGTGTTTCCTGTGTTAATGATAAGGTGAAATATTCCCACACTTTCTGTGAATTTTAGTTACTTCACAGATTTATTGTCTGCTTTTCACTGAATGTCAATTAATAAATGAAATCAATAGAAGATATATTTGTAAACAAGATTTCAGCCCTGAAGATGGATCTTTGGCTTCAGTTTCAGGTTCAAGATGAAAAATATTTATAGTGATTTCTGCTACATAGTGTTTTTTAGAGAAAAATAACAATTATGATTACTGTGCAAAATTATTTTTTCAGCATTATTCTGTCTTCAGAAGTAAAACATGGAGAAAATAACTTGATTCTGTGAAAAGAAGCTTTTTCATTAATTTAAACATCTGTAATATAAGCATCTGTAGATAAACTCCAGATTCAGAAGAGTATTGAAAGATTCATGATAATTTCTTTTCTGGTACTTCTCTGTCCAATATCATTGTGTACTAATCAATCACGTAACAGCTTTATGACTTACTCCATATAAAATTTGCAAAGAAATATATTCTGTATATCCTCTCCCTATTAATCATGATTTTCTATTTTTTTTTTGCAAACAACAACATGGTAGATTTTTCAGGGAAAAAACTCAGAATCTGAAATATCCTAGAAGTTGCTGTTTTTAATGAAACGTGCATCATATGGGTTCTGATGATCATTTTCTACTGCTTTTGACAAGTTTCTTAATTCTTGAGACAAGGGCTTTGGACACTGTAGGTAAAGCCAGAAGGTCTCCTGTTGCTGAGATTGCTTTCTTTTATAGGCTTATAAAACAACAGATCCACAACCATCTGTTGGCAAGCTTCGCCTTGGTGAAAAAACAAAACAAAAAAAGACTCAACTAACCCCCCACCCAAAAAAGAAAAGCAACCTTCCCAAAAAAGTAAAAAACCAAATCCAACTGATACTATAACAGCCTAGATTTACTTTCGTATTTAATGAGGTGTCAAAGCTAAGAAAGTGGTTAATGTCACTTTGAAACAGATTCAAAGGATGGGTTAGCCAAACTTCATATTAAGCCTCAGTGAAGCATTTTGTCATCTCCATGGCGCATTGTTAAATCACAATAGGACTCACAGAGTCTCGTGACTTGATCAGGGCAGAAAGGCATCTTAAGCAGGTTGATCTAATTGAGATTGCTGTTTCTTGGAAAAATTGATTTTCCATTTGTCAACAAGGAACTGCATTAATTTCTGCATGTTAGGACAGCAAAGTTGGTGTGTACTTATATGATAATGGATGTAATGAAAGCCAGGCTGTAAAGCATTGAGAGTGTTGTTGAATCTTTCAAGCCTTTAGGATTGACAATTTAGGGTGAGAAAGCCTGGAAATCAGGAACGAGAGACAATTTTCTTTTGCGGACTGAGAAATGTAGACAAAGCTCACCAAAAGTAAAACAGAGAAGTAACAAGTTCAGTCTCTGGTTAGGGATGCACACACGCAAACTTCTCCCAGGCCTTCCATGGGCTTTGTATACATGGAATGTGCAAGACCCCCATCACCAGTGAATCTAGGGACATCATCTAAACAAATGTCAGCACAATTCTTGTACCACTAAAACCTATTATTTGCAAGGGCTTTTGTCAGCATTAAGGGGGTCCAGTGGCCAGGCTTTGCCCTGTCTTTACTGCTTTGTGTGGCACGGATATATCGGAACACATACTGTTTATGCAGTTGTAGAATACGCACACTACACTAACCAAAATTCAGCCTCTCCTTTTCCTGTTGCCACTAATCGAGTCAATAAATAATTGCATGGGTTGTTTGCCTGGATAAGCATCCTCTCTAGGTCTCAGAATGCTTACACAGCTGGAAAAAAGCTCAGTTAAAAAACCAGGTCTCTTTATTTTTGTGAAGTAGAAACATTCCTCTCCTCATTTTGAGGATACATGTAGCGAAGAAATGAAAAGTTCACTACTCATTAAGAAATCATTGGGCTCTGGGGTCTCTTTTGGAAGGTAGACTAAGTAATTTAAAGGAATCTCTACTTTGTGCAGTAAAGATTAAAATAACTGGTACAGGTGCAGGAGTCTGTAAGATCCTGGGGAGGGATATGAAGGGGAAAGATTTTTTTCAAGCCCATTAGTGATTTTAAAGGCCAAATCTAAGCATGGGTCTAAGCCTCTGCAAAATTAGTGAGACACTTGATTGCAAAGAGAGAGGGGCTTTCAATTGCAGGTAATGCCTTTGCCTCTAAACCTGTGAGAATGGGGTGAAAGCAAGTGAAGTTCACAGCAGACCAGGGATTGCACCAGAACCCTTGCAGGGAGCAGAATAGAGGACTGCCCATGCTACCTGAGCAACCAGGTCAAACATGTCCCCAGTAATGAAGATCCATTCATTACTATAACTTGCAGGCTAGCACTGTAGATCACTTTCATGGTCTCCAAAGAAGCTGAGCAGTTATCAGTAACGTTCAAAAATCCACCGGAAAGTCATTCATTTCACTTTATGGTCCTAATTAGCCATTTGTATAGTTCTATAATTAAATATGCTCCTTTCTCATCAAGTTTTTCACTTCAGTAATGATACCACTGTGCCACAAACAGGCCCCATGCTGTTTGGTTTGGGACTTATTCATAGCTTTTAATTGGTCACCCAGTGGTTAGCCAATAACCCCTTCTATGGGAAGCAACACTCCAAATGCTGTTAATGGGCTAGAGGCATAGTGATTGCCTCCTGGTACCCAGCAGTACTGGGAATAAAGCAATTTCCTCCACTGTGTTGTGTGCCCAATAGCTAATCCTCTCCACTCCTGAAATGTACACTATTTGGTTATAAGTATTTGTGCTGGCTTACTTACCGCTGCGTTGTTAATAGGCAGTGATTCTTCAATGCTCCTTCAGTGAACTTACAGTCTGGTTGCTGACTGCTAATTAAAATAAGTTCGTACTCTAATACTGCATCTAAAAGGTAGCAAGGTCATATTATTTAATGCAGCAGTCTTTTATTTAACAATGTTTATATGATATTTATTTGTGCACATTTTGCAGATAGGCAATACTATTACTGATCATGACAATGAAGTTAAAATGAGCCACAGACTAATCTTTCCTTCCTCAGAGTACGATCACTAGGTTTTCCTTGCCTCTGAGTGCACAGTTAAAGAGCAGTGCATGCATGCAGATTTCTCCTTCAGTCTATCTCTCAGCTTGGAAAAAAACGTAGTGGTAGATGAGCTAACGATTTTCTAAAAAGAGTCAATCTGCCAGCAGTCTTTATAGAAATCAAAACATGTATTCATGAGCATTGGAGTAATTTTAAAGCCAGTAAGGTTAAAAGAGCAAAGTGGTTATGACTTTCAGAAACAAATTTTATTTATTAATTTCTTGCTACTATTTAAAAATCCTTTTTGAATAAGAACCCCTATCATCAGGGTATCTGAATATAGTATTCATCTGTTGCATGTGACTATTTCTTTCTGCTTGCCTCCAGCAGATGACAAGCTCTCTCCAGCAGAAGTAATTGTGGTCCATTTACTTTTGCTATCTACTTTACTAACAGGAAGGTCGCAGAATTGTTCTTAGCCATATTCTTATTGAAATTAATATGTGAGACAGAAATAAAAAACATGTCATTTAAAAAGTTGCTTACAGTCTTTCACTTCTCCATATAATAAAATGGAAGTTCACTTATCTAGTTCACTTATCTCCAACACAGTGTAAAGCACTTCAATTTCAATAAGGTGCTAGCACAATGTGTATTTCGGTTACAGAGATATTCCAGATATTTTTTTCTTAAATATAATAGACATGTAACTTGGAAATGGGTTCAGTGTTTATGAAAAGCTAATTATCAGGGAACAAATAATGTTTGCCCTCCTGCCCTTCAGTATTAATATGGATTTTCCATGCCAGTCTAAAACGGGAGCTCTTTCTCAAGTTTACATCAATGTAGAATGTACACAAAGCATTACTTATCCCCTATCTGCTCCCTGTAAGCCGAAAGAAAACTAAATTGAAACCATTTTTTTTCTGCAGTGCTGCCATATCTTAATACCAGGCTTTATCTAGTAGCACTGACAGGCAGCATGCTGATCAACCTCCAACTGATTTTACAGTTCTGAAGAAATTATGTAACTTTGTTTCTTCTTCCTAACCTCTGGAGTGTGGGTGATAGTTATTAATCAGAAAGAAAAATAAAAGAAAAAAAATAGTCTGAATGACTGGTATGTTTGATATCCACAGAGTTTCTGCATGCAATTTTTGTTAGAAATTTCACTTCCCTGTGTGATTGTTCTTCAGTCTCTTAATTTGTTTCTGTTTTACAGAACAATAAGAGCTTATTAACTTCAAACTCAAAACACATTTGGTATGATTTTAAGCCACAAAAGAACACTCTCAGGTTTTTGAGGAAGGCTGATGGTCAGGAACTGTTCAGAATTGATTAGCCAATGTTTTGTGTACACAGCATTATTTTACAAGCACTTGTCCTTCTCTGATTCAGGAAACAATTGTGCATGAGAGTAATTTCAGCACATTGAATCCTGTTCAATAGAAATGTTCATATGCTGAGGTGATTGCACAAATTTCACCTGAGTTCTGATAGACTAAGTATACTGGAAAAAACATTTGGATAAGCATCCTTAAATACTACATTGAATAAAAAATGCAGGATTACTTTTATGTAATGACCTTTACATAATACTGCAGACAGTATAGTTTAATACTTTTATAGGGAAATCTCTTTGTAATTTTAGTAGCATTCACAAGACCTAGCTAAGTATCAGCTGAGGATCCCTTTGTACACTTTATGCACGTGCAGAAAAGTCAGCATGTTGTTCAAATTGTACAGAACATAGCCCTGCTGGAGGCAGGGGTGAGAGCAAGGAGAAAGTATGCTTTCTGCCCAGAGCCTATCCATCTATCAGTCTACAATTCTTAGCAGATAACATGCCCATTATATTTTCCTAATCAGTTCAGTTACCCTTTTAATTCATCATCATATGGTTTGGAAAATACCTAATTATAAAAGGTGATTTTTACAATTAATATCTTAGCTAGCATCTCCCCCTGTTCCTCAACCCTTCCAAACCCTGCCCTGCCGCCTCTCACTGGATCTGTAGAGCATCTATCACCTCAGGTCATTTGGGCAGGAAGCACACCATTTACTCCCCCTTACAGAAAAAAAAGAAAATATTACTTGGTGCATAAAAATGTGTTTAATTTATTGGGAAAGTCAATAGAAATATTTTGATTGATTTCCTTAATTCTTGAATCAGATTCATACCAAATACCAATTAAGAGTAGCCATAGGTTCAGTCTCTGCAAAAGGTGTGATATTGTTCTGTTTGTTTGATCTATGGACACTAAAGCCCTGAGAGATTAGAGTAATTCACTACCATTGTGCAGGAGTCTATTCTGGAGCCTGAAACACAAACTGTAACTACTGAATCTTGGGCTGCTCCCCACCCACCAAGCATAAGGATCAATATTTTTGTTTAAAATGCAGTTCTCTATTTACTCTTAGTATGCTAGGCATTAATATCAGCCATTTTTAAGTTTTTGGTCTTTATGAAGAGAAGATCAACATGTTAAAACCCACGTGAACAGTCCCTGTTCCCTGTAAGTGGAAGGAAGGTGGATCCCCTTTTGAAATGTAACCAAACCCAAGAAATTTTGCAAGAGACAGCCCCAGTAGCTGAAGCACTGATTTCAGGCACCTAGCCAGGGTTTGCTGGTGAACATGACCATGCTGTCAGCACAACCTTGTACAGTCACTTTGCACTGCATTACGACAGCTCACCAGCTCCATTGTCCCTGCTCAGTAGTCTGCTGTTTAGATAAAAGGTTATTTTATTTTCTGCTATTTAGATGTAAGGTTATTTTATTGTCTAGAGTTGCATGGTGGGGAATAGCTGACAAACTCTGGGTGCAGGAGAGACAGTGTCCATCTGGGTGTGTTTAAAGACACCTGAAAAACAAAAGATAACTGAGTGTGTCTATGGCAGCAAGCAGGAGGAATGTGTGCTCCCTTTCTTTGTTAAAAAAAAACCCCAAACATGCCCAAAAGGCAGATGTGGAGATTCGCATGCAAGAAAACTGCCTGCCGCTTCTGTTTCTATTTTTTCAAACCAACAGGACTGGGTGTACTCTTTGCAAATAAACTTGAGTACATTGAAGAATACTGTAGGTTCATATAATCAATTCGTTTTCCTAATGAAAACAGATCCACAATATTGGCTGTTTGGGCTAAAGGGGAAACGATGTTATTATCACCTGGTTGGAAGAGTTAATCTACTCCACCATGCACCATGATTTAATTATTCCTAATTGATCTTAATAGATAGATGTCAAGTCTGGCCTTGCTTGGCTTCAATTATAGCAATTTTGCAGTCTCACTTTGTAGTGGATCTTGGAAAATATCTGCCTGTCTCCATTTATGCTGGAGCACTTCTAGATTTAACTAAACACTACTTGAAAATTCTATGCATTATGGCAACAGGAAGAAAGAAAATGGATATTTTACAACAGATATTCTTTGTATATTGTTTGTGTCCATTTCCGGTTTATACAGTATTGGAGCTGTGTCGATTGTCTTCTGTTGGTAGCTGGTATGGAAGTTTAAAGGAAGGATGGGTGAAAAACCATCAGATTTTTACGCCAAACATGTTTGGGAGTTATGCTTTTTTTTCTATTTTCATTTGCTGGAATATTCATGTACCACCATCTTACAAGAAAGAAAGACAAATACGTTATTTTATGAACTAAAAAAATATCTCTGACATGAGTTGTTTATGTTGTCTCCTTTTTGATGTTTTTGTTTACATTCTGAATGAGTTTTAAAAACTTGCTCAGGCTGGCTATTCTTGTGGTCACTAGAAGATTTATAAAACAATATCATAGAATTATAGAATGGTATATAGAATATGCTGACTTGGAAGGAACTCAGTTGGAAGGGATTATGGAGTCCAAATCCTTGCCCTATGCAGGACACCCTCAGAGAGTGTTGTGCTTGAGAGCATTGTCCAAATGCTTCTGGATCAAGACAGGCTTGGTGCTGTGACCACCTTCCTGGGAGCCTGTTCCAGCACTCAACCACCCTTCAGATGAAAAATGTTTTCCTGGTATCTCAGCAAAACCTGTCCTGACTCAGCTTCATGCCCTTTCCTTCAATCTTGTCGCTGGTCATGAGAGTGAAGTGATTGGCACCTGCCCCTCCCCTTCCTCCCATGAGGATGTTGAAGACCACAGTGAGGTCTCCCCTCAGTTTCTTCTTCTCCAGGCTGAACAAGTGATCTCAGCTGTTCCTTGTACGGCTTCTCCTCAAGACCCTTCACCATCTTTGTTGCCCTCCTTTGGACAGTCTCTAATTGCTTTATATCTTTCTTATACTGTGGTACCCAAAACTGTCCTCAGCACTCGAGGTGAGGTCGCCCCAGCACAGAGCAGAGAGGGACAATCCCCTCCCTTGCCCAGCTGGCAAGGCCGGGCCTGATGCCCCCCAGGACACGCTTGGCCCTCCTGGCTGCCAGGGCACTGCTGACTCATATCCAACCTGCCACTGACCAGGACCCCCCAGGGCCCTTTCTGCAGCACTTCTCTGCAGCCTCTCATTCTCCAGTCTGTACCCACAGCCAAGGTTGCCCTTACCAGGTTGTGAGAGACAGAAATGTTATGGTTAATGGTTTAAACATTGTTATGAAGAACTTTTTGCCCAATATGTCAAAGCTATATAAAGAAGCTGCAACCACCGAAACCCACCCCTCCCTCAATATGCCTCCTGACTGGAACTTTGGACTGTGAGTTAAGCCACCTAAAGAGAACTTGAGATAAGATAAAGGTGACACTATTGTTCAATTATCTCAGATCTAGGGAGAAGTAAACAAGGCTGAGGGTGAAGAATGTATCTACAGGAAAGCGAGACCCAGCAGCTGTCCTGCAAATTAGCTCTGACTGGATCAGAGGTGGGTGAAGGCCACAGCCCACAGGCTCTTTTGCTGAGGCCAGGTTTGCACACACTCCCCCACAACCAAGGGGAGAGAGAGATTTTGCAGGTGTAGCATAACCTCTGGTCAGAGGGAAGTAGGACCCATCCTCACTTACACAAACTGGGTCAGATGTGAAAAACCCCCATCCCAGGGAAGCCACATCCACACGGGACATTCACATGGGAGGCTGCTGAGGAGCTATTTAAAACCATCAAAGACCCCCGAAGTGTCCCCCAGACTTATTCCTCAGGCCTTGCACCAGGCGACTGCACGTGATGCAAAGTGATGCAAAGTGATGCAACAGATCCAGAGTGTGTAGGAATAGACAGTGTCAAACTTGCTTCCTCCAGGGAAGGTACCTGGGCATTCCTACCTGGCCTGAATGTATATTAATCCATTGAACTCTGTGCTTTGTGCGACTCCCACCCCCGAGAAGACTAGAAGAAGAGGATCAAAAGGATGATGTTGGGATGCACAGAGTGCAGTTTTGTATTTTATGTCTCTCTGTCACACTCTCTCTCTCCCCCTCACCCCTTTTCTATTTCCTTCTACTTGTCTCTCTCTCACATATTTACTGTTAAATAAAATCCATACTATTGACTCCAGCATATGGTATCATTTGCACCTTTATTCAGGCAGAATCATCTTTCTAATAACTTCAATGTTGGGATCTTAACACAGGTGCAGAATCTGGCACTTGTCTTTTTAAAGTTCATATTATTGGGGATTGCACAAGTCTCCAGTTTGTCAATGACTTTTTGCCGGGCCTCTCTCCCTTGAGGAAATCAACAGCTCCTCCCAATTTAGTGTTGTTGGCAAATTCAAAAGGTATGTCTTCAAGTCCTGTGTCCAAGTCATTAATGAAGTTTTGAAGAGAACTGGGCTGAGGATGGAGTCCTGCAGAACCTTACATGTGATGGGACCCCAGTCTGATGTTAGCCCGTTCAGTGTAACTCTTGGTGACCCACCCATGACCAGTTGCTTTCCCATTGCGTTATTCAGTTGTGTGCTGGACATTTTGTCCAGAAGGATACTGAGAGACTGTATCAAAAGCTTTGCTGAAGTCCAAAAACATTACACCTGCTGGCACTGCTAGATTAACTAGGTGGGTTATCCTGCTGTAGAAGGAAATCAGGTTCGACAAGCAGGATGCCCTCTTAAAGAAACTGAATAAGCAGAAAGAGAGGTTTTAATCAAACTATTTTTCTCCACTTCCCCCTCATTAGTGTGCTTTCCTAACACTAGATGAACCTTAATGGTTAAATTTTTTGAGGTGTGAGAAAGAACTAAGCATTCTATTTTTATAACTATTTTTTACTAAGCATTCAACACTACTGAAAACGCGCCAAATTAAGGCATGGACATTGACTAGCTCTTGTAAGACATCAATAATTTCTCTGGTACTATCTGAGAGAAAAGTCAGTGGTCGCATTTCATGGGGTAATTGTTTGTAGGAAAATGACATAATTTCGTATTATTCAGCAGAGGGCTGTAAATAGGCCAGAGAAACATCAGTAAAATGCAACATAAAACTATGCCTTTTGCCTGTCCTTTGAAAAGGTGAAGGCACAAGATGAAGAAATATGAAATGTTGGATAGTTAACTATAAATAATCTTTAAAGAATATAAATTAGAACATAACTAGAAAATTAATTTGGAAGAAGCATGTGTAGACCGAGTAAATTTCCATTGTCTGATTTTTTGTTTCTGGAATAATTTTGGTTGCACTTCATAATAAGTAACTTTAAAAGGAAAATTTATAGCAAGTATCATATCATGCAGGTAGGTGACATTAAGTATACAGTAACCCAGTGATCTGATATATAGAATTTCAGAAATTTCAGGTCTATTTTTGATAATGTCCCTACAAAATTTCTTGCCATTTGCCAGCCAGTCATATAGATGAATCTCTAAAACACCAACAAATCAAAAAATACTGGTCCTATCAGGACTGTTAATATTGGTCTGAGTATTTGTTCTCAATGGTACTTATAGGATTTGCTGAAAGAGCTTCTTTTTCAAAATAAATATTTCTATTGCAAACTGAATGCTGGATGAATTGGAGATGAAAGAAAAGTTTATTGGTTGGCTTTTCAGACAGTCTTTTCTTATTTCAAGGAAAGTGGTCACCAGAAGATACAAGGAATCCAGAAGCATAAAGTCTACAGCCACTTTTTTCTATTTACCTTACAAACTTGGTAAGCATTATGGACATAACATAAAATCTTTGAATCAGCAGCATGGGAGTCTTTTAAATCTTTGAAATGAAGATCTGCATTTGTCCCTCAGCAGCTTGATTTTAACATACAATGAGCTTGGTGTTACAGAAATACCAAATGGCTTTGATGTCTCTGTTCCCTCTGCGCACAGCCTTCATAGCTTCACCTCTGGGATGGTAAGTCATGCAATAAGGGCTTAAATACAGCCCTCCTCCACAGCACAGCTTCAGCTGCATTCAATGATAGATAAAGCAACTATATTTGTTAATCTATTACTTTCTCCATGCATGTTTCTGCCAGGGCTATGGCTGTCATAGCAAATGTATTTCACTTAGCTATTTGCACATATTGACTCTAACAAGGTTTCAGTACTTCCAAGCAAGTGACCTTCATCACTTTTCATAGCAGATCAGTTGCTTAAAGAGCTTCTGTTGTGCATTGATGGGAAGAGTGTATATTTGAAGAAACAGCATGCACTTCACTGAAAACAAAAACATTACTCAGCAGACACGTCACTCAGGTCCACATGGACTACAAAAATATGTTCCAAAGCTAAAATATTACATCTTGTTTGCACCTGAAGGGACAAGAAATGATTTGCTGTTGGCAGGTTTACCCACAAATATTGAATTTGAATGCTTTTTGAGAGCTGTACCAGTGCTATCATGTCTCACTGGGGAGTAATCTAACTGGCAATGTCACATAAAACACTGACTGAAAATCAGTGTAGAGGGAAGATCTCCATTCTCTAAACATATCCCATATTAAGCAGGTTTAGGATTTGCCATTTATAGAATATGAAGAGGAGATAAATTGACAGACATTTATTTCTTTCGCGGTCTATCAAAAAAATCCTGCACCATATTTTTGCTTTCCTCATTAATGTTGCCACTTTATCATAAAAATTGGAAAGGAGCAAAAGGAGGGGGAAAATTCCTACTTTACACTGAAGATCAAGGAATCTCTGAAGCTTGTGCAAGGCCTTATAACCACTGCTTGCATGGAAGGATATCAAACCACATCTTATCTATTCTTCAGTGCACCAAACTGTGGTCTCATCCACTTCCCTCCAGTGATGAAGCCTTTTATAATGGTACATGTCAGTTAAATTAGAATCCTGACAGATCCATGCCTACTGGCTAGATCCAAAGTCCTTTAAAATCAATGAATAGATTCAAGCCATCACTGCTGCCTCCTGCTAGCTTTTCTGTGTTTGGGAAAGACCACAGGCTAAAGAGTTGTGTTGGTAATCATCAGAGTGCCTACCACATCTGAATAACTTGGATAGAGCTGACAGAGCAATGCCTAATTAAAAAAAAAGCAAACGAACAACAAAACCCAGAGGGAAACTTCCAGTTGTTTCTATTCAATAGATCCAGACAAGTTGTTCTTAATAACCAGAGCAAACTATTTTCAGTGTTAGAACCCATTCCAGAGGATTTGCAAAACCACATCAGCAGCTCATCTAATCTAGCATCCTCTTCCTAGTTCTGCTGGATATTTCAGGGAAACTGCACAATTTCACAATTCATCTAATAATATAAGTCCACACAACTGGGAATCTTTTTTTTCCCCTTTCCCAGCTGCTAATCAGAATATGCCCTGAAGCATGAGGATTGGTTGGAGAGAAGATAAAAGCACAGAAGAAATAATAATGTAACTTATTTGGAGTATTGCGTTAGACTCTAATGGATCCCACTACAAATTAATTCTTCGTAGTACAAATGCCCTGTGGTAATGCCCTGAACTACAGATGGATCAGCTGTGTCACGCACACCTAAATGGCTGTGCAAAGGTGTTGAGTTTTAAAGGAAAGATCACTTAGTATTCATACATGAAACACTGCTGGGTACTGACAAAGAACAGTGGGACCATAGCTTTGATGCCCTGGAAATAAATGTATTCCTCCTTCTCAGCAGTTTCACTGTCAACAACACTGGACGGCCCAAGCTTTGTGCCCTTATTCTTTATTCAGCCCACCATTAAATAAATTAATAAGACCAGAAAAAGAGTTAGAGTGCCTGGGGACAGTCAGAATAATAAATACTCTGTATTTCTACCTGTGCTGTGCTCTTTAATATTGCCAAGGAAATCAGAGAAAGGAAGCAGCATGGCTTGTCCAATCATGGGATTGGCATTTGCAGGTCGGTAACCATTACACTTACCTTTAGGCAGTCATTTTGCAGGATAGTACTTGAGGTACTGAGGAAGCAATAACCATAACACCAGCATTGACTTGCACATCTCTGTTAACTGTTTTTACATTTCAAACCCAGCAGAGCAGCCTGTGGGAAGTGGACTGACAGGAAGGTTTGGCCATTAGCAGACTCTTCTGTGCTATTATCCCTTTTATTATGTTTCAGAAAGGTTTTTTTTCTGCAATGCTGAAAGACATAGCCTGCAGCAGTAGCCTAGAGAAAGCAGGCATCACCAAGATAGGACAACAAGGATGAGTGATGAATTGCACTGACACGTTTGGGTTTACAGGGTCCTCTCTCTTCTTAGAGAAAGAAGGCCAAGAGGGATACATTGCCTTCGAGTTCAGTAGCAAGACAACATTTGTGCAAGTTGAATGTCTGTGCTTGAGTCACATGTGCTTGAATTGAAGTCAAGGTGAGGAACACATATAACCTGTTTATTCTGATGTCTGCTTTCTATCCTGTCTCCCAAACTAACACATTTCATAGAAATAGTAATCAGAAACTGACAATAAAAGAAGAACACTGAAAAAGGGAATGAAGGTTACATGAGTTTGTACGTTACCTTTTATTGCAACTGAAAAAGACACCAGATGAGGACAAAGTGAGTTGAGTGTGTGGTGTATGTGGCTGTATGTGATGCATGTGCGATAGGGATCTCTGCCATATTTCACTGTTACCATTAGATATGCTCGACACCTCCTACTCACTAACCCTTTTAAGCACAAACCAAACAAGGTTAGATTGCAGCATGCAGCTTCAGTCTCACCGCTGGCCAGGAATACTGTGAGTTATTGTCAGCATATGTCACTCAGCAATGGATGTGACATTCAGCCCTGTGTTTTCTGAAGCACAAAGTTACTAAAGCAAAACTCAAAGTAAATACAGAATTGAAGTGGTATAATCTTTACTGGTATGCATCCAGCCAAAGCACTCAGTTGCATTGCATCAGCTGCTTGATTCACAGGAGTTGTGACTGGAGTTTAATTTAAAAGGACCTCTTTTCTGTTGAGCACTACTTTTGTAAAGACCATCTCCTTGTGGACTTCTGCTCTACAGAAATCAAGAGAGATTTTTTTATCTTAAAGTTCTGGTTGATCCCTTGCAGAAATTGACCACACCCTTTTAAATTTTTTTCTAATAGAAACATCAGATCCAGTTGTTACATGAAACAGCAGTCCCTTAAAACTTTTGAGAGAGCACAGATGCCAGCAAGTTTGCAATAAATGTAACACATTCTGGATCTGTTGGTCTTACTGTGCAAGCACAGCTCAATAGTTTACCACAAAAACAAATGAACTGATGTATTTTGGATGCATTGCACTGTGTCTGCACTGTATGTCCTTGCTCAGTTAAATTATTGAGTGAAAATGAGAGGGTTGAACAGGACAAGTTGAAAGAGATTGGCAAAATGGGTCTTTAAATTATAGCATTCTCTTCTTTAAAGATATAGATACTGGTGGAACTGTGTAGATAATACTCTCCAGCGTGTTTGATCAAGTTTACTCAGCATCAAAATTATTATAGCTGGACAAAAGCTTAGCACTAGAGAGTAAATTTTCTCAAAGAAATGAAGTATAAAAAAACCCCAAAAATTCCCCCTTGTTACCAAACAGGTTCTATTTCTTTAAGAAAAAAATCTATGCACAACTGAGGGAAGACGTTAAAAAACTCTTTTAACTTTAGTGCAGTAGTGTATGATATCTATATTTGGGATTAGTGTTTAGTTTTGTACCATATATAGTGCTCAGTACAAATACCAGAGGTTAATATGGCCTTTTGTTAACTCCCTATGTCTGTAACTAATAGTTTTGTGTCAGCTTATTTACATATATCAGTGACTAAGGCATACTAGCAGATGTCTTGGTTTTGAGAACAGAGATAGAATGCCAGTCTAAAGAATGACAAGAGAGTGCATCTTTACCTGACTACATATTTGAGAAACTCCCAAGGAGAGAAGATTCATCAGAAGATCTGGGACTGTAAAAGGGAATTTTGAGGAATGAGATATTCCCAAATGACCACCAAAGACCCTCAAAAAAATGTTACACATACCAAAACAGGTTCATGGAAATAATTACCATATATGTACAAATTCAGGAAATGCAAAGTATATATAACAGAAATGTGATGAATATGTATTAGTTTCATGACTATAACCTGGTCTGTTAGGTTGCTGCTTATGCATGCTTTAGGACAATTTCCCGTGCATCCAGCTCTGCTAAAAAAGTAATGTCAGCTTTCTAACCTAGTAAATTGGTTCGAGGGTTTATTTCCCAGTTGTCAGTGACAGACTCAACAATATAACAACATGACTGTTCACTAGATGACTAATTTTTTATCTTCTATATGTCTTATTTGGTTTTTATTTTAGGTGAATAGGCCTTTAATCATAGTAAATACAAAATTATTAATTATTTTAACACAAATGTATTAACTGAATTTGAATACAGGTCCATATATGACTTCATTTTTTGAATGCCACTCTGCACATCTTTCCCGTGCTTGAAATACAAGAGGGAGAATAGTTGCAATTTTTAATGTTTATTTTTTGCAGATGTGCTAGTTGAAAAGAAAATAAAATATCTGTGGGAAAGAAGCAGAGAATGAGGCATCTGGGAGAAAGAGCATATCATATATATATAATTCATATATATATAAATTTATACCTCACCTAATTCCTCTTGGGTACAGCTGAGCTTAAGCTGGAAATTGAAATTAATTTTTCCACTGCTTCTCTCTTATATTGCCACAAGAGAGAAAGAAAAAGAAGACCTTTCTAAAATTCATGTCTTCCTTTTAAAATAAGCTCAGAAAAAATAGCCCTGGGAAAAATTTAAAAGTTACAGTAGTTTGCTGTGATTTCCTTATTTACCCCCACGTTTTGTCTCACAGCCAAACTGTAACAACCCTGCACTTGACTGCTTCTTTGCATAACTCTTTCCTACCTATCCAGATAATTCACATATTCATCAACATCTGAAATGCTGTCAGATACCAAGAGAATGTTTGTCTTCAAAGCTAAATCTAGTTTATGGAAACAACCCACAAATCCTCATGAGTATGTTGTGAACTCCTTGTCATCTTCAAGGACCGTACTTCCAACAGATACCCATATTTTGTCTCTTTCTAACTCAATATGCATCACAATTTATTGGTATTTCTGTCCACATCTCATTTAACAATATTTGCAAAGATGGTGCTTTTCACTTCGGATAGTGATTGCTCCTATTTGTATACATTATTTTTTGATTACACCTAGCAACTTTTTTTCATTTCCTGTGAGCTCTAAAAGTATATCTGCTATACCTTTACAGCTTCATTTATTAGACTTGATCCTTGAAAGCCAAATTTCTGGATGTATTTGTGGAAGAAAACAATGATGGTGATACTTTTTTTCCTCCAAATTAACTCATCAGAAACATGTTTATCAAGCTGACTCAAGAAAAGGCTTTAAACAAACATAGATGGTAGGTGAAATGCTAATCTGAGGCCCTTTCATAATGAACTAGATGATATAAATGATGCTACACCCCAGTCTGATGTAGCAAGATAAAGCAGGGGACAAATTTAATCTCTTTGCAAAACTCAGCTCGGAGCCTCAGAGAAAAGGGGGTTTTTGCACTGATCTGGGGGATAAAAAAATCAAAACAAGAAAACAATGAAATATTCATTCATTGTAAGAAAGATGTCTACACTTTCTTAATATTTCCTAAAGCCAAATATCAGCTAAAAGCGCAGGCATCACTGGAGCCATGTCTGCACTCTGCTGCAAGGCCTGTGAAGGAAATGGGCTATGTTCTGACCTCATCCAGTTAAATAATGGAAAACTTGAGGACTACATTTAACTTACTTGGATTTTGGCTGTCACTGTAACTTGAAGCAAAGACATGGCTGTTCAACAATTAGAATACACCATTGCATTTCAACTCCTAATTCTATTATCAATATTTTTCTGTTTTGGCTTGGTAGTGGAAAGGCCCAGAAAAAGCCCTGTTTCTAATACATCTGGTTTTACCCTCAACAGCTAATAAGAAATGAGGAACATTTTCAAAACATAATTCTGATACTACCTGAAAGTGCTCCAAGAAGAAAAATAGGTTAAAATGTCTGTCCTTGAGACTGAAACATTAGAATAAACATCTGTGCTATTTTAAAAATTCTACATTTAAAGTGTGTAGCTATGACGAAAAGGAAGAGAACTTCCACTATACTGTTGGGTGTAGCCAGTCTTTTTAACACATTAATCAGACTGGGAAATTAGCATTATGAAAAGAAGCGAAGTAATAACATTAGAAAGGAAGGCGCAGATACTGGCTTAAAACAGCTAACAGCTTTTGACGTGCCATTGCTAAGACAGCTCCTTTGCCAAAAGATATGCAAGAAAAAATAATACCCAAAACTCTACAGAAGGTTCCTTCTTTTAAGTGAAGATCTAAACTTGTATACAAGACATGAAAAAAAGATGCCCAACTTTTCCCTAACTATTTTGTAAATGAATCATTTAGTGTATAACCTAGGTGGTTGTTTGCCTCTCTCCATAATTGGTACTTTATAGTTGTCAGCATTTATTATAGTACATTAACAGTGCAATCCGTTCATGATCTGGAATAATGTCCCTCTAATAAGATCAGGGGACATTTAAAGTTCCTCTTTTCATATAGTTTGAGGTCTCTTATGAGCAGAACAATCAAAATTTATTGCCTAAAGGATCTTTTGTTGTTGGACATTCAGAGTCATTTGCAATCATAGCTGGTTAAGGTGAGACTTAAGTGCTACAGAAGCTATGCAGCTCAAGTTGACCATGGTCAGTGTGTCACTTGGCCTGTTGAGAAAGGACTATTAACAGCAAAACTCCACTGCTGAAAGCTGTTTGCACAAAACGCTACCTTGCTGATATGAGACACAATTGTAATTGCAACTTATTCACAATTTAATAACTAGTCTAACTGGTCCTACAATAAACTCTCCCAGAAATGGCAAATGTTCAGCACACTTATTTTCAGGCTAGCAAAACAATGAAACCATTACTCTTACCTTTAAAAAGCATAGGTAAATATTTAGGGTAGCATGTAGTGAAGCTCAATGCTCTCAGATAAGCAGTAAAATATGCTTTCATAGTTTAAATCAGCAGACAAATCACTTGTAATGTCATAAAGCAAAATATTCCAATGGTTAGCTATAGCTCTTAAGAACTCAATTTATTTTATTTGCTTTCCAGTATGCTTAGAAATCTTTTTGTTCTCTTGCCTCATGTAAACCTATCTGTATTGCATGTTGGTGCCCAGGCATTTGAGGGGTAGGAGATATGCTGCAGCGGTGGCCACTATGAGGAGAAGCCAGGAGCTTCCCTGTACCAGACACAGGCAGCTCCAGTCAGCTCCAGTGGACACACCATAGGACACACCTGAGCCCCTCAGCCAAGGTGGTGTTGCATCTCTGATATTATATTAAAGAAAGGATAAAAACTGCTGCATGGAAGTCATGAGAGCAACAGTGAAAGAAACAGCCCTATAGGCACCAGGACAGAGGAGGATGAGGGGAGAAAATTATCCCAGAGGTGCTCCTGCCAAAGCAGAGATTTCACTGAAGCTTGTGGAAAATCAGGGTTGAAGAGTTGGGTGGAGAACCTCTTCTGGTTGGAAAAGACCTCAAAGGTTATCCCATCTGCAGGAACACCTTTCACTACACCAGGTTGCTCAGGGCCTCATCCAGCCTGGCCTTGAACCAGGGATGGGGCATCCACAGCTTCTCTGAGCAACCTGTTCCGCTGCCTCACTTACCTCACAGCAAAGAATTTCTTCCTAATCTCTAATCTAAACCTACTGTCTTTTGGTTTAAAACTTGTACTTTAAACATTGACACTTGTGAAAATGTGCCCTTGTAAAAAGTCTTTCTCCAGCCTTTTTTAACTCTCTTCAGGTACTAAAAAAAGACTGCAGTAAGGTAGCCTTCTCTTCTCCAAGCTTCGCAGTCCCAATTCTCTTAGCCTGTCCTTGCAAGAGAGGTGCACCAACCCTCTGAATATCTTGGAGGCCTCCTCTGGACTCATTCCACCACGTCGATGTCCTTCTTGTGCTGGTGACCCCAGACCTGGATGCAGCACTGCAGGTGGGGTCTCATGAGAGTGGAGAGGGGCAGAATCCCCTCCCTGGCCCTGCTGGCCATGCTGCTTTGGATGCAGCCCAGGACATGATTGTTTTTCTTGGATGCAAACACACACCACTGGCTCTTGTCCAGCCTTTCATCCACCAGCATCCCCAAGTCCTTCTCCAAAGGGTTGCTGTCAATCTGTTCATCCCCCAGCCTGTGTTTATACTGGGGTTGCCCTTATCTTGGTCTTGTTGAACCACATGAGGTTCCCATGTGCTGCCATCTTAAGCTTGTGCTGGTCCCTCTGGGTGGCATCCCAACCTTCAGGTGTTTCAACAGCACCACTCAGCTCGGGGTCACCTGCAGACTTATTGCGGGTGCACTCAATCCCACTGTCCATGTCATTATGAAGTTTTTGAATAGCACCAGTACCAGCGTGGACCCCTGAGGGTCACCACTTGTCATCAGTGTCTATCACGACACCATTGACCACTGTCCTCTGCATGCACCTGTCCAACCAAGTCCTTATCAACCAAACAGTCCACCAGTCAAACCCATACGTCCCCACTTTAGAGAAGGATATTTTGGGAAACCATGTCAAAGGTGCTACAGAAGTCCAGATAAACGACATCTGTAGCACTTCCTTTGTCCAGTGATGTAATAACCACCATGCCATAGAAGGCCACTGGATTGGTCAAACAGGATTTTCCCTTGGTAAAGCTGAGCTGTCTCTCCTGAATCACGTTGCTATCCTCCATGTGCCTTAGCAGAGCTGCTGGGAGGATCTTTTCCATGATTTTCCCAGCCACAGAGGTGAGGCTGACAGGCTGTTAGTTCCCAAGGTCCTCATTTTTATCCTTTAGAAAAAAAAAAGTAAAATATAAAATTTTTCCCTGACTAAAGACTTAAGGTACCTTTGTTAAAGGAAGACCACATCTGGACTGAACGGGCAATAGACGACTGAATAAAGACTGATTATTCTTTTGTCTTCATATGTGCATTAAACTTTTAATGAGATGTTTCCCAGAGCTTCACAATCTCCATAAACGTATTAGGGCAGATTGGGCTATACAGATTGATCGCCTTATGCGATTTTTCTAGCAATACAGTTTTTACACCTGTAGAAATGATAAAATATTTCACATCCAATACTTGTATTGGAGTAGTTAGGTCTTAAAGAATTATACAATTCTAAAAATTGTATGTCTCTGCTTTAGTTACTGCCTTTAAAGAAACAGGTATGTGTTTTATAATGAACATACACTTCCAAGGCAAAATTGCTCTTAAAACTAATTGGAATGTTATTATTTTCCAGCAATTTACATTTGTTTAAATTAAATTAAAATCAGTCTAGCTTTATTCTGTACTGTTACTAAACTATGCACCAGAGTGCTCAGTGGTACATCCTAATTAAGTCAATGTAACCTGTAATGCTATGCTCAACAAGGTAAATTAGATGCCATAGTTTCTGTTACAGATTCATGAACCCTTCGAAAACTTATTTTGCCTGCTGATGAGCTAATGAACTTTCCCTCATTATAAATCTCAAGCTGAATGTGCTTCATTTTGAATTATTTCAATATTCATCAAAGAAAATTTAGTACTAGAGTCTACCGTTTTTTCTTCTTTGAGAAACAGAGCATGCCTGACAAATAAGTTAGAAAATATTTCTTTTCTTACCAACACTTCCAACAGTCGTTGAGGTAACTGGCTTTAGCAACAATTTATTGTGGAACAAATTTCAGAGGGGAAAGAAGAAAGGAGACAGGATAAATGACAAGAGCTAACAGAGCAAGCACTTTGTACAGGTAGTTTGGAAACAAAAGCAATTAGGCTCTGAAATGTACCTTTCTCTCCTCAAGCTCCTGAGTTTGTTGTTTCCTGAATGAAGTGAACTGCTATAGAGAGATTTACTTAGGTATTCGGAGAACCCAATGCACAGAGGTATTTACAAAGAACACGGCAAGGTTAGGCTGAAAACGTTTGGCAATACATCTGTCTATACAAAGAAATGTCCATTCACATATGTTACCCTGGCTTCAGATACTGGATGACTGTTGCTCTTTCCCCCCCTTTATTAAAAATGTGATTCTGAGAAGAAACTAAGCCAGCTAAAAATCCAAGATCATATTTGGATAGCTTAATCAACTGGTTGTTATAAATCTTTCCAAAGTGATTAATTGACAGGCTTAAATTAACTGGTGAATAAGTATTAGAAAACACCGTAAGCATGGTAGCAAGATTTCAGTCCTTTGAAAGTTAACTGTGATCTTATGTGGTAGCTACAAATAGATAGCTCAACTTCTTTTGGCCATGCTGGTGCCCATGAAATGATATCACCACGTTTTGCTTCTATCTCATTGCTTTGTGGTGTTTGACTCCTTCACTTTGACTTGTTTTCTACTTAACAGGAAGCCCCAGGCCCCTCAGCTTAGCCTGCTGACATCTGTGATGTGAGCCTGCTGGTTCATACCCCAAGTCTAATATTGGAGTAACTTAAGATAGGTTGAGGGTTGATGGCTGGGTGTCTTCAAGGTGGCTTAAACAGCTAAGCATCAATACCATCAGATTCCCAAAGCAATAAATTACTATAGATACAACAGATGACCTCAGAAACCAGAAGGCTCTAGACAAAAAGAGACTTGCTATAGGCTGAATTAGCTCTTTGGAGGAAGAAATACAACTTCCCAATAAATGTTCCGCGAGGGTTTGTCTATGAACTCCGCAGACCTGTGTTTTGACTATCCACAGGTCTTGAAGTAGCCCTTGCTACTTTAACACAGGACCTGTGACTGAACTGAGTGCTGTGAACACTGAGTTACAGGTCTCTTAGGCAAAATTTGGTGCTCCTGATGTACCGTAATTACAGACCAGAGGCAAACATGTATTTGTGGTCTGTAGTTTAATCACTTTACACTCTTTCTGGGGATTTTTTGTCCTAAAGCATCCAGACACCCACACAGGGCCACGGTCAGTCAAACACATCTACAAAAATACCATATGGATTATATTGGTGGTTCAGAATCATTCATTTTGCTAGTTGCTATCCACACTTTCATATATAGTCCTCTTGATCCTCACTTTGCAAATGGCAACTCAAAAATTTCATATTGGATTGTACTTTGTGCTCCTCAGTTGTACACATAACCAACATGTAATTTAACGAACGAACATGCATCTGAATTAAACCAAAGACTTGTCATTGATATTGAAATCAGCCAGATAGAAAGTTTCTAACACAGAGTGTAAGAAATCAGGCATTCCTTATTGCAGTGCGCTGGTCACTCAGAGGATCCTTCCTCCAGTTGAGTGCCCCAAGCATCAGGTAAACAGAGCTTTTATCATACACACTGAACATTACATATTCATCAGCCATCCCTGATTACCTGATGTATATGTATTACTTTATTTCACATGGTTGTACCCTTAGTGGAAGTCCTTATGAGGTTCTTCGGGGTCTGTCTTCAACGTCCAGTGTCCTTTTTAGGTGGTTGCTCCTTGACCCCTGACTGTGCATGAGTGAAATATCATTCTTTTGCACAACTTCTGCTTTGTCAGCCTTGCAGAGCCGAGCTGGCATCCTGTTTGCCATTTTCATGACTCTTGTTTGCCTGAGTTAAATCTTTTATCTACTTCTTCAAGGCTGAGCTGTTCTGTTCTACCTGTTCTTTCCAGAGTAAAATGCTATTCTGTTCTACTGCCCTCACCACTGTGAACCTGCATTTGAGCTCAAAGTTCTGTGCTCAGCTAGTTCAAATACTTCACATAGTCTGTCAGCATATATGTTTAGACATGACTAACAAAAGCTGCATCTGATGTAAGAAAATGCAGTGAAAATGTTTATGACATGACAGAAAGAACTACACAGAAAAGTTGTTTACTCAATATACTTCAGTGTCCAGTAATGTACCAAAAATAAATTTTTTTTTATCTAAGGCTTTCCAAAGGTTTGTGAAAATTATTTTTAAATTCTATTTGATTTTTAGTCAACTTACTGGTTTGGGCTTTTTGGAAGATTTTGGACAAAAAAACCCTCACCAAACTTATCTTATATCTCATCACTTATCCAGAAGCAGAAAATTTTTCTTTTTGCCTTCAGTTGGAGATTGATCTGCAGTATCCTGCAAGTGTGGGTGAAGGCCTCCATTGATGATACTAGACCTTAGATGTAACTCTGGCAGCTAGAGAACAATTGCTCTGTTATGCAAACTTAATACAATACTTACATTTAAAATGCAGAACCCCTGTACATAAACACAAATTGTTTCTGCAAACAGGGAGAATATGTTATGAAACTCTTGGAGTGTGAGGCTTGTCCCAGAATATTTGGGAACAGGTTTAGGCCCAAATGGTAACATTAACCTATTCAGGACAGGAACCACTAGGTTTACAAGTCTGGTATGTGGTGGCAGCTTGAAAATTGTCTGTGTTTTATGCCTGTTTTGAGGTGGCTTTAAATCTGCTTTTAATCCAATTTAATCCAACTCTTTTCTGAACATTTTTATTTTGGCTCAAGAATATCTTAATTTGATAAAATTCAAACCTCTACCTAATCAAGAAAAACTCTTAAGTATCTTAAACTTGAAAAACTACTCTTAAATGGACACTTAAGTTATTTTCATGAGGACTAATTATGTAAAATCAGTTACACGAAGAGAAGGCTCAATAGCAAATTAATTTTTATCCCTATATAATACTAAGTAGATATTTGTTCTAAAGCTCTGTTTTTGTTTTCAATTTTCAGTTAGATTATCTGTTGTCTCACCCTTTGAGACAACTTTGAAACATGTGGTAACAACAAAGATTTTTCATTAACAAAACAGGAATTGCTCTAAGATCCAGAAAGGTGAGGTTTTTTTCTAAACAATTAAACTGTATTCAGCATTTGATGAGTCTTCTTGTGTGCTTTACATTTATCATCACTAAAGTTTTTGTCAAAATCACCGAAGGCAATCAATTCTTTAGAGATTTAAACACCACTGTAGAAACCAAAACTTTTTTATTCATCTACAAATGAATGTATAAGAGCAAAGGAAAATATCAGTCTGAAGCAATTTTGCAGGCATCTGATTCTCTGTTTAGAACCAGAAAAGTCAGAAAAAAAGTAATATACCAATTGAAATTTATTCCCTCCTCTTGGTCATTTCAGGAAGCACATGTGAAACAATAACGTTATATAGAAAATATTTTGTGCAACTTTGTGGTGTTTTTAGACTTAAAGTAAAATCAAGCCAAATTTCTGAGTGAAAAAGGGGTACATTTAGAATGTGAAATATCTTAATTATTTTTTACTTTTTACTCCAGTGTGATGTGAGATCTAATAGCAGCACTGATTTGAATTTGCAAACAGTGTAAAAAACAAACTAGGAAACATAGTATTTAAAAACTAGCAAACCTACTTGTCCATTTTGATTGTCTGTGTCTAAAAGGCCATTTCTATGCATTGATCTCATATGCAATCTAGTTTGACATCTAATCCATGATGATTTGGAAGTGTCTGACCAGACTAAGATTAGTGAATCATTGAAAACAGAATCCACAACCAAAATTGTGTCTGACTTGGCACCAAAATACCAGAAGCTTTTACGCATTGAGTTGTCAAGGGCATTTTGAGTTGAATTGTTAAATTGTATATTTTCATTTCAGTATATTATAAATACAGAATGCTTGATATTCTAAAAAAGCTCGGATTTAGATATTACTTAGAATGATATTCAGCAAAAGCTCTTGCTTCAAGAAATAATTAGTACACAAATTACCAGATATTTAGGTTAACAGGGTACCATCATCTATGTCCTGTTGAATTTAGCAGATACATTACCACAACTTTAACTATTGTTGTGCATTTAATTCTTCCAAACTGAAAATCAGCTATTCACATAACATATGTTTGTAACGTGATCTGTCAGAAAGGTCAATGCCAGCTCCAAAGAGGCATATTGGAGTTCACAGACCAGTCCAGCATGGCGGGTAACAGGTTCATGGGCCAAATTCATGCATTATTATGGAGGGACTGAGCTGAATGAAGAGCATGTGGAGGACCATGCAGTGCTACTCGCCTTGGTTGAATTACCCCTTATTTCCTCACCCATTGCTTCATGGTTGCTTGAGGACAAGGACACATTGCTGATAGGAAAATTGACAAGGCCTCAATTGAAAAAAAATCTTTACAGACAAAAATTTCCAGTGGTTTTCACTGTAAAAACTTCTTTTGGTTTAGTTTCAAATATTTTGTGGTCTACTATTACAATGAGAAGAGCTATGGAGCAACCATCTACTAATGATTGTCTATGCAGAAGACAACTTCAAAAGTTAATTCCTTCTAATTATCAAAAGAGTGGCTGAAAGTGGAATGGAAGTCCAACATAATAGAGTAGAAAGCCTGGAGTTTACTGAGGGGTCAAAATACCAGCTGCAGACAGGTCAGAATTCCAAGATTATATGTGGGGTGCTTTTGAAAATTCTCTGAATATTTAAGATGGACATATACGTATAATATTTTCAATGGCAATGAGCCATACTAAAGTTACATTTCTTTCATTCATTATTTTTCTAGGTTTCTACTGTTTATCTATTGTTTAGTCAAAAAATGAAATATTTGTGAAGATTTAGCAACACACTAAAATAAGAAGCAGTATTAATAAATACGTGGAAAACAGAATCAGCACATAATGAACTCAGGGTTTATTGACTAAGAATATGATTTTAATTCATCTGTCAAACCAACTCAAAGCAGCAAAATAAGCATGCATAATTCAGCTTTACCCCTAGTTTACATGGACATAGTTCAATTGAGTAAAAACTCAGTCCAACACATAATTTTACACATCTAAGTCAACAGGCTTACTTGCAATACAAAGAGGAATAAACAAATCATATTTATACACCATCCATTAGTTCTCATCGCGTCAAGAGGATCTCCATTCTCTCAGCAGTTAAAGCCAGTAATTTCCAATTTTTGGCATAGTGGGCAGCTAAAAGGAGGCTCTGATCAAAACCTGCTGTCTTCTCACTGTGCTTTCTACATGCAGAGAATTTTCCCTGTTTCAGCTGGGACAGGGTTAATTTTTGTACTAGCCAGGAGAGGTAGTTGTTCTACATCACCTCACATCATTGCTAGGGGTGGGGAGCAGTGTATCTTTTCTGGTTGGGAACCGTGGCAGCAGTTCACATAATACCAGGCTCCATTGCGTTCGAATCTTTTGCCTCTGTCTTGTATCTTCTGTCATCAGTATTGCTGCTGTTACTGTTTGCTATACTATTAAATGCTTCCAGTAAATTTTTCTTATCTTGACATATTATCTCTACCTTTTGGGCATCCAATTCTCCTTTCCAGCATGCTGAATGGGGGAGATGGTGGAAGACTGAGACAGCATCACATGGTTTGGAGCATTTCACTGGGAACACTAAACTGGGGAATGTCAGTCCTGAACCATGACAGTAGTGCTTTAACAGATGAGCAAAATCCAGGTTTTGTGCTTAGTTATGTAGACCTTCATTTCTATTGGACACTCCTGCGAAGATTAGAAAAATAATTAACACCCCCCAAAGTTGATTTGTCATTATGTTTAAAAATGAAGCTAGACTTGCTGCACACGTACATGCACATTCTGTGGACTGTCACTTTGATTGTGTCCTTCTTACACAGGTGAGCTACCCTTCTGCCCTCCTCCACCAGTTTTGATGCTTATTGCTTTTCAAATGTTTTCAGCATATTAACTGAATGCCATTATACTCACTTTACAGTCATATATTATTACAATATCCCTGTAAAAAGTAGTTGTACCACGTAATTCCTTAATGGACTAACAATATGAAGTGGAGAAAATGTTTATAAATATCTGCTGGTGCAGGATGTACAGGAGCAAATTTTCTATGTGTGTGAACTTCTTTCTGGGTAAAGATTCTTACTGACATCCGTGGATATTTATGCACATAAACATTCTTCCCATATATTGTGCATAATGTGTGTGTTTAGGCAGTCACTTTTATTTGTAGGTAGCTGTGTGTACGTTCCCAGGTGTGGGTTGGCCTTGGTCAGATATATAAGGCATAATTGGTCAAAAGGAATTTTGATTCATACTCCACTCCCAGATGGAGTTGTAGATAAAGGCTCTAACTTCAGTTTATTTTTAAATATAATGTTTTAGTCATGTATGCCTACTGTATCATGGGTTATTCTGTGAGACTTTCAAATGGAGTTCAGCACTGCTGATTTCAAGGATGGACTTCTGATTTTGGCTCGCTAGTGGAGAAACATAATTTGTTTTACAGAAAGTTCTCACAGAGTTTAACTAAAACATGTCCTGGATTGACTTAGTGTTGAACTATATTATAGGGACTATCGGCAGGGTGGAAAGGGTGAATTAATTACTATTTACCTACTTGTTTGCCAAATCCATTTTAAAAAAGAATATATTTTACAGTTAAGTTTTATATTTAAAAAAAAAAAAAACTAGTTATATGTAATTCTCCATTGTTGATAATACTCTGTATTTGTTCAAACATGGTTAAGAATTTTTAAGCTCATTATTTGATGTAGGTACAGTGATTGAAAAACCTCAACAAATTAGCTTAAGAAAATATTTCCAATATTTGTTTAAAATTAGCTTTTCTTCATAGATGTTCTTCCCAGAGAAATTGTTCTCTCTAACTTTAAAAAAAATACTCCATGAAGCAAGGGAGTATAAATACAGTAGAAGGTTAGTTTTAATTTTAGCTAATATTTACAGAACATTTTAGTACATATTCAGCTCTGTAGGAAAGTTTTGGATTCTAAAAACAGTTGCAGATATGTTGAGATTATTATTTTATCTGCATTACCCCTCCTATCACAGGTAAAATAATATCTGGACAGTGATGCCTGCAGTATCAGAGCTTAGGTGATAAAAAGAGAAAGGGAAAGTAAAATCAGGTGGGAGAAAGATCTTTAAGCTGTTACCAAGACTTCATGTAGCAACCATACTCAATGCTTCTGAGGAGGATCCCTTTCACAGCTGCTGAAGGCAAATAAACAATTTGCAGGGCTTTTCTAAGGATTGGTTATCTCCAGCACCAGCCACTTGGTTCCTCTAAAAGCCAGAAACTGGCTTCTGCTTCTGAGTCTGAGAAGAGGTAAAACCTGATGCAAGATCTGTTGTCTTGTTGTGTTGATGAGGATCAAGAAATGTGATACTTTGATAAGTTTTGTAAGTGATGGTAACAGCTTTGTCTCGTTTTAGCACCTACAGTTTGTAAATCTAAAGGCAAGGCATGGCAGCCATGAGCACAGTTCATCCTTTACATAATATTGTTTTGTGGAATTTAAGTCTTCTGCCCACTAACACACAAAACAAATGTCTTCATCTTTTCCTGTGAGTGTCCATCTGGCTTAGATTTGAACCAGTTATCAAAGGGTAAATTGCAATCTAGCTGACCTGTAGCTGTTTAAGTCTAAGTTCATTGCTTATTGCAAATATAAAGTGAGATAAATGAAGATATTTTAGCCTGTTTTCACTGAGAAAAAGTGCTGCCAGTTGATCTACACAGGGAAGTGGAAGATAGACCATACAAATTCACATACTTGTTTGGATTTTTTACACTATATACAGGTATATACAGAAATGTACACATGCCTGAAGTAAACATAAAAAACCCCCATTGTTAAATGCTTTCTTTCACTCCTTGCTCTTGGTAAGATTATTCCATCTTTTATTAGTTATGTATACTCTTACTAGTATTGCTTATTAGTTGTGTAAGTGCTGACTCTACAGACTGAAAACATTAATATTTTTTAACACACATAGGTTATGATCTCAATTACACTAGTGAAGCTAATGTGTTAACTCTGCATGTGCTTCAGCTCTACTGGAATCAAAATTATAGTCAGAGTGCCATAATCAATTTGTATTTAACTAGTGTATGCAAATGTATATAAAAAGTGCTGAAAAATTGGCAGATGAGGTTGGGGTTTAGGCAACAATTTCTATAGGTTGTTTAAAATATTATTTAAGTCCACAATGAAAGGTTCCTATGGAAAGAAACTTCTTCACAGGGAGTTTCATAATATGTTCTATTATCTCATGATTACAAGTTTACTGTTGTGCCAACTTCTCAGCCACAGAAGTTTAGAAAGAGGCTGGTGTGTGCGAAAAGAGTCAAGATCTGTATTACTACACAGTGCAGCTAGATCTTAGTGATATAAATCTACAGAGTAACTAAGCTGAAAGTAAGTGAAACTTCCTTACTTTCACTCTTTTGAGTTTCAAAAGACAGTTGCTTTTCTGCATACATTCAGTAGTGCACAGTTGGCTAATATATGGGTATCATTAGTCCAAACAATTGTATCATTTGAAAATGAATCTAAAGAAACCAAGTCAAATGCCTGTAGGACTGAAAATATGGCTTTTAGAAGCTGAAATAACAGTGAAAGCAAGATAATAGTGTAGCTATGAAAAGAATTTTAGTATCACCAAACTGTCTTAAAAAAAGGCTATTCAGACCAGACCTTTGAGGTGTAAGGAGATGGGACCAGAATTATGTAGAAGAGACTGAGGATGAGGATGCATGCATTGTTTGGTATAGTCTGTTTGCTTAAGTGTCTAAATGATTTTATTTTCTAGAATTTAGTGTGAGGAGATTTCATCAAGGCTGGTTTGAACTCCAGCTGTGTTCAGGATCCCTCTTCTTTGATTCTTCTCAGGATTGCACTGTGATCTGCATTCCTCTGTGGCTTAGTTTTTGCTTGTTTTCTACAGGCTTCTGTAGAATACTTACTGTGATATTTTTAAAATTTTTGTATCTGTTTTTATTTGTTATTTGTTTCTTTTTTTATTTTGGGGTTTGTTGGTTTGTTTTTAATCATGTACAGAGACTTAACAATTCTCTCAATTCTCCCTTTGTTAATTGGGAAACCTTTTAGTTGTCACAACTTATCTGTGCTCAGGCTCAGCTTTTTATTTAGCATTTTTCCATTATCACTAAACAAGCACATCCATACATATAACCTGCATGGATTTACCTGTCATTCCTAGAAAATTTCCTGAAGGAGTAGGACTCATGAACGCCACATGAACTTTTTCCAATGAGTTGTAATATCGTGAAAATTCTATTATTTTTAAGGAAAAATAAAAATAGGATTATCAAACACTGGAAAAGGCTTCCAGAGAGAGTATGAAATATTAGTGCTTTGGGATACTGAAATGCTGATTGGACAAAACCCTGGAAAATCTGCTCTTCATCTCTCCTGCTCTGAGCAGGAGACTGGGCTAGAAACTTCCAAGGCTTCCCTTCAATCTATACAATGCCATTATTGTGAGGTTATAAATGACAGCTGGGCAAACTAGAAAAAACACCTCAAACCACATCAGCAGCTTGTAATATAAATGCACTCTGAGGTAAAAATGAAAGTGACAGAAGTTATTTTTATGTGGGGCCAGACTCTTTCCACCTAAGGACCATCCAGTGTAACTGAGGCAAAGCAATCCTGAGGGGCCATATCCCACTGTGAGGCAGTTACTGTAGTGGCAATCTGCATGTTTCTCCACTCTCCAAATCCTGGGTGGGGAACAGCTATTAGTGGATTTTCCTGCTGGTGGGTGATCCTTGCTTTTGTTATGGCCTCCTAATGCCACTCACAGCCAAAACAGTTCAGGGGAATCTTCATGACATATTTAATTCAATCAGGGGGCAGGACACTACATATGTGGTTTACGATCCTGTAATCTTTTAATTCCCACTCCTTGTATCTGCCAGTCTTCTGTGTGTGCTGATGGGTGATAGCCAAGCACATGCATCCGGCAGTAAAGAACTCATTCTCTCATGTTAATGATAGTGACTGTCATAGGGGAGACCAGTGCTGTGTCAGTACAATAGAAAAGCTCCATCTCAGCTCAGTAAGTGTCCCTCGAGTAGATCACCACAATGTTCAGTAGTTTTGGATCCAATGTGCTTTTCTGGCAGTGGGCAAGGAAAATGTTAGTTGAGGTTTTTTTAGGCAGCAAAACTGCAAGTTTTGTTGCACATAGGGAAGCAAGGGCATATCTCCCATGACTATTTGCACTGGTTTTGGCTGGGGTAGAGTTAACTTTCTTCACGGTAGCTAGTATGGGGCTAGATTTTGGATCTGTGCTGAACACAGGGTTGATAATACAGAGATGGTTGTTATCGCTGAATAGTACATACACAGAGCCAAGGCCTTTTCTGTGCCGGTACTGCTCTGCTAGTAAGGTAAGGATGCATGGGAGCCTGGGAGGAGACATAACCAGAACAGGTGACTAAAGGGTTATTCCAGACCATACGACGTCATGCTCAGTATAAAAAGTGGGGGGAAAAAGGAGGAGGGTGGGGGGACATTTGGAGTGATGGTGTTTGTCTTCACAAATGCTCCATTATGCTCACCTGGAGGTGGCTGAATACCTGCCCGCCTGTGGGGAGCAGTGAATTAATTCTTTATTTTGGTTTGCTTGTGTGTGTGACTTTTGCTTTCCCTATTAAATTGTCTTTATCGCAGCCCATGACTTCTCTGGCTTTCACTGGTTTTTACCATTCTGATTCTCTCCCCAGTCCTGCTGGTGGGAGAGTGAGGGAGCGAGCAGCTGCATGGGGCTTGGTTCATGACTGGGGTTAAATAGTGCAATAGCACTATTGCTATGTCTGTCTGAAATAGAAGTCCTACGAAATGTAAATCAGAGCTGAGGTTCATACAGTACATGGGTTGTGAAAGTATTCATTTGCTACGTGTTAAATAAAGTGGTTCTTTTCCAAGTTTTACATCCTGTGGCTGGACGAGTATAGCTATTATAAAAGCCTTTTTCAATTGATTCTTATAAATATTTGTACTTTACCAGCAAACAATGAACATTGTGTGTCAGGAACTGGAAAATTGAATAATAAAATTATAAGAAATGATCGCATAAATCTAAATTACGGTTAGCCAGAATTTGGAGCATTACTCGAGCAGAGAAAAAGGCTAAATTCATTGAATGAATTTTTTGCTTTGCACGATTTACACTGCTGTGTCATTTGACATCTGTTTTGGAATAGGGCTACGTAAAATTTTTGAAGAGGAAAACAAATACATTATTACTTTGACAAGATATAGCTGTGTCCTATTCACCATATGCATATTACTTATAAGCTACAGAAGGAGAGTTCATTCAATATGGTTATGTCTGTGAGTTATTGTTGCCTACAAACTCTGTTTTCTCTATGTAATATATAAGTTTTATATGGCACGTATATAAAATTTAGATTATTTTAATAATTACTGTGGCATACTAAGGGTTTTTTACTAATTGACTATATTATCTACAGCTTAATAAACCCATGTTAATCATTTAAGTAGTTTGTAATTTCCTGTTTTTTAGTTTCCACTTTTTTTTTTCCTCTTTTTTTTTTTTGTATTTACTTTTTAATATCATAAGCATCTCCTGTTTGGGGTAAATCTTTTTCCACTGGGATCCAGTAGTACATGCCTGCTTAAATAAATAAACATGTGACTTTTCATATTATATATCTACTCTTTTTAATGAAATTAATATTCTTGTGCAACTTAGGAATTCTTTAATACTGTTATTCTTTATTAAAAAAGCCTTCTGTGTGCAAGCCATATAGAGGGGAGATGGACCAGTAAAACGCTTTTTGGCATTTTGCACATCAGCAGTTAACCAGTGTCAATTTGATTCTTTCCTCCACATGTTGAAACACAGCTCAGAGCATTAAAGTCATTCTCCAGTGATTGGGACAAAAGTAGGTTAGTAGAGTGGGTTGCTAGGAAACCAGTGTCAGTGTCATCTATGACCTTGCAGAGCATAAAGAGACCATATAGATTTATTGAGCACTGTGGCACATTGTCCAAGTCCTCTGCTTGGCTGTCTTACTCTATTTCCATCTGCCATCATGCTGCTGTGCTCCCTCACACATGGACACATGCCCTCCTCCCCAAAAGCAGCCATGTGAAAGGAGAAGCATCTCTGCTTTTTGAGACTTCCTAAAGCATCATTGTAATTATTCTGTTGAATTAAACTACAGCCTAGTCTCTTAGCTAACTAGACAGAGAAAACAGCATAAGCAAAACTGCATCCTTTTAACAGCTGGTTTCATTATTCTGTGGCTGTGAGAAATATCAGTTCTGCTGGAAGCAGAATCATTAAAAATGTATAAACATCGCAAAATAATTTTGCTGTCACATTCAAAACATTTTTTCAAAGTTGCATCCACAGTTTTCACAGCTGAGGCGACTTAAGGTTAAACAATCACATATTGTATGGAGCTGTGGCACTCTTGTCATCTCCCCAATTCCTTTTTTAGAAGCAGCTGAAGGTAGCAGGTAGGAAGGAAAACAAATGCAAATTTTATACTCACAGAAAGCATATTAAAAAAAATTCCTTTGAATACGAAAAATCTTCCTGTTTTAAGACTTTCTCTTCCTCTTAGGCAGCTTTAGGTGTTTACTATTTAATATTGATGTTTGTATTATAGAACTAGAAACAACATGTGGTGTGAGCTACAAAATGAAATCCTAGTCAGTTTATGTTAGCATCTTACTTTAGAGAAAAGGACCACATGTAAAAATTTCAATGGAAAAGTACTATGTTGGGTGCCTGGACTATTGTATGGTCCTTTCCATAGCTCATAATGGATATGTGCTATTTTGCCATACAGAGATATTTGTGATAGCGAAAGTTATTTTTAGAAAGGGAAGAAATTATCCATACCGAATTATCCATATTGCTTTCCTTTACCCTGTTAGGTCCCAAATGAATGCTAGAGTGTGAGTAGGTTACTCTGTGAATACCACTGAACTCTGGTTGTATCACAGCAGCTGAAAAGTGCATTCCAGCTCGAAGGGCCTTCTTGGAGGCTTCTTGGATTTAAAATCAGGGACCACTTTGTAGAGCATTTCAACTGACTGTATCTATCTTAGAGGTTCTCAGGCACCATAGTGAGTATTGAGGCATTAAAGTTCTAGGTCACATGTGACTTAGTGCTGCCAATAGATACTGCTTCTTACCCAGTCCCAGTAAAAAGTAAGAAATTCAGTAGTTTGTTCATTTGTTGTTATTCCCTCTCATGTTATGAAACATAAAAATAGGAGAAATGGTAATAGATTAGGCAGCTCTGTTTCTTCTGTAAGTAGTTAGTGAATCTTTATATGTGATGGGGCATAGAAGTGAGATACACAAACTGCTTTGTTTTCCAACGTAGTCTATCAGCAGAATTCAGGGTCTACTGTGCAATCCAGGCCCTAGCCCACCCCAATGATTCACCTAGCTCCTTAGATAGCTAGAAGAGCTCCTGTGACCATTTTGGACTCAAAATTACATAGAATGTTCACACTTTTGCAGTTGGACATATCTGCAGGAACCTCTACCATACCAAGAGAGAGAGGATGTGTCACTCCACATTTGATTCAGAAACCATGTCTCTTGGATGCAAACTCCCCCTGATGTAGGCCATCGGTGTCAACTTGGCACACAACCTAATTATCATGGTTATAGTCAGGCTCTCTGGTTCTGCCATGCTTTTAAGTCTGTCAGGTAATTAAACAAAGACTGCCCTGAGTTCTTCATTCAATTTACACTATTTAGATCATTTGGCTAATACAGATCCTCAGGTGTACAGTTAGACAGAATTTAATTTTTTCCTGTTATTTTTTATAATCCATACTGAACTGTGTCTACAGGCAGCAGAATAACTGTGTAGTTCCCTCAGTTTATAAATGGATAAACACTGTCAGACCCATTCAAAGCCTCTCAGCAGGACAGAAAAAAAATTTTTTGAAAGTTCCAGGCTTCATTTGGGAGAAAGAAGAGGTACAGAAGGGAGATGTATAGCCTTGAGACCTGAGTGAAGAGAAACCTCTTATATCCCAATCTGCAACCAGTTCAACTTGCTAGGGCTCTGACACTGGCCAAAGTGAGAGGCCACCCTTGTACCTTTGTGTCCTACACAGCTAGCTGCCCACTCTGCGCCTTCAGTGATGGAACTTGATTAGGAGCGTACCCATAAAAGGGTCCTCTAAACTGACTTGGAAATAAGTTAATATTATTTTCAACTAATGGACAGAGAGAAGACTATGCCTCTCAAATCTCATTAGACAGGGAAGAAAAAATTTACATATATTAAAAAAAAAACCCTAAGAAAAAATAGTGACGTATAAATCTACACCACTGCCAAACTTTACTTCCCTGCAGTTTTGAGTTCCCTCTCTACCTTAAATGAAATATTGATCTTTAAAGTGAATACTATCTCAGGAAAAGAATTTCCTCATCACAATACTGTTGTCTCTATGCAAAGCAAGAGATTGTGTTGTCCTCAGGGTTAGACAGCACATAGTCTTTGTATAATTAGTGTCTGAAAAGCAAAGTTGTGTTACTGCTGGTCTTCTTCAGAGCAATAAGACCAGGTGTGCTCCTGATTGTCTTTTAAAGCAACAATTAAAATAATAATCAGGAATTTCCCTTTTGCCTCATTTGGATTAAAGTTAATCTGAGACTATGTTTATATTAATAAGTAAAGAGAGTACCCAGAAATACCATCATCTATACTAAACTCCCAGATTAGTCAGTACTGTGCTTTGACTTCTGCCCACAAGTACTCCTTGCTGCTGCTGGATGTTGCTCTCAATTTAAAGCACTGCAAGGAACATTATAATTAAGGAGTATGCATACAACTATGGTGTTGTAGAGGCTATGGGGACATAGAAATGGAGTGTCACACTAGGTATCAGGGATGCCATGGAAAACGCACAGGAAGCATTAGAAACCTGTGTGCTGTCATGAGCTTTGATTTTACTGGGACTGTGGAGGTGTTGTGGAAAAGTTCACATTACTAGGGTGCTTCAGTGGAGGGACACGACATTTTGTAGGAAGGACCAGATAGGAAGATGTGGATGTAGAATCACCCTTTATGTGAAAGAATAGCCTTCTGGAGCTCTGTCTAGGCATTGATGATGAGTCAACTGAAACCTTATAGGTAAAGATTAAAAAGCAGATCAGCATGGGTAACATATATGGTAGTGAGTATCTGTTGTAGGCCACCTGACCCGGAAGAAGTGGTGGGTAAAGCCTTCTAAAATTAGCTCCAAGTAACCTCACATTCCCAGGACCTGATCCTCAAGGGGGACTTGGTATCTGGTGTAAGAACAACACAGTAGTCCATAACCAATCCAGAAGTTTCCTGGTATCAAATCCCTAACCACTGTTCAGCTGGACCTTGTTGGAGCCGTGTTGGAGAGAAAAATGTCAGAGGCAGCCTTGTTTATGGTGACCATAAGATAGGGGAGTTCATAATTATGAAAGGAGGGAGAAGGGAATGTTGTTCTGCTGGAGGGTAGGAAGGCTCTGCAGAGGAATCTGCACAGGCTGGATGGATGGGCCAAAGTTTATGATATGAGGTGGAACAAAGGGAAGTTCTGGGTCCTGCCCTTGGGCCACAACAACCCCATGCAACGCTACAGGCTTGGGGATGAGTGTCTGGGAAGCAGCCCAGGGAAAAGGACCTGGGGGTGTTGGTCAAAAGCATCCTTTGCTTGCATCAGCAATAACGTGGCCAGCAGGACTGGGGCAGTGATTTTTGTCCTGTGCTCTTCACCAGTGAGGCTACACCTTGAGTCCTGTATCCAGATCTAGGCCTCCCACTACGAGAAACTCATGGAGATGCTGGAGTGTGTCCAGAGAAGGGCAACAGAGCAGGGGATGGGTTTGAAGCATAAGTCTTATGAGAAGAAGCTGAGAGAACTGCTGAGTTAGTGGAGAAGAGGAGGCTCAAGGAGGTCCTTGTCGCTCTCTACAACTGCCCAAAAGAGGTTATGGTGAGGTGAGGGTCTGCGTCTTCTCTTAACCAGCAAGCAACAGCACGAGAAGAAACAGCCATAAGTTGTGCCAGAGGGGTTTGGATTGGATATTAGGAGAAATTTCTTTATCAGAAGGGTTGTCAAGCAATGGAACAGGTTGCCCAGGGAAGGGACTGAATCACTATTCCTGGAGGTTTTGAAATATGTGTGGGTGTGTTGCTCAGGGTCATGCTTTAGTGGTGGACTTGGCAGTGTAAAGTTAATGGTTGAACTTGATGACTTTAAGGATATTTTCCAGCAGTAAAATTCTATGATTCTATAAGAAGAGAGTATACTGAATGTAGAAGGAACTATGGGAAATCTGAGAGGAATACATAGATTCAGAGAGAGACATAACCCAGAAACATTATGATATGATTAGAAAAGGCAAAGCTTATCCTGAGTGTGATGGCAAAAGCAGCAAGAAAGGCATATATATAATATATGTATTGTAGTAAAAAGGAGAGTAGACAAAATATGTACTGACTACTGAATGGGTCAGGGGCATTGTTCATGCAGTACATGGCAAAGGGTGAGACCCTAAATGTCTTCTTTGCCTTATTAGAAAGATCAGTCTTCAAGAACTGAAGGTCCTTGAAGCGGGAAAGGATTGTGTGTGTGTATGTGTGTGGGAAGTCTGGAACAAGGAAGACTTCCTCTTGGTAGAAGAGGATCAGGTCAGGGAATACTTAAGTGAACTGGGCATACATAAGCCCATGGACACTGATGTGATGCACCCAAGTGTTGAGAGAGCTAGCAGATGTCATTGCAAGGACACTTTTGGCAATCTTTCAATGATCATGGCAACTGGTACTGACATCTGAGGACTGAAGGAAAGCAAATGTCATTTCTGTCTTCAAAAACTCCAGAAGGAGGACCCTATAAACTGGTCTGGCACACCTCAGTTCCCTGTGAATGGGATGGAACAGCTAAACTTGGAAACCATTTCCAGAGTTATGAAAGACATAGAGGTAATCAGGAGTAGTCAGCATGGATTCATAAAGGGAAAGCCATACTTCACCAACCTGGTAACATTCTACAATGACTGGCTTGGTGAGAGCAGCTGACATTGCCCACCATGACTTCAGCAAGGCTTTTGACACTGTCTCCTAGTAGATCACTGTAGAGAAGCTAACAAAGAATGTGTGGAATGAGCAGACAGTGAGATGGATTGAAAATAAGGTGAATGGTCAATAATAGGTCCATTGATAATCTCGACAATGGGGCAGAGTGTAGCCTAAGCAAGTTTGTTGCTAACACGAAACTGAGAGGAGCACCTGATGCACCAGAGGGTCATGCTGCTATCCAGAGAAACCTCAGCATGCAGGAAAAATGGTTTAACAGGAACCTCATGAGGTTCAGAAAAGTGAAGTTGGAAGTTCTTGCCTGAGGAAGAATAAGCCCATGCACCAACATATGCTGAGGACCAACTGGCTGGAAAGCAGCTTCACAGCAAAGGCCCTTGGGTTCCTGGTGGATGTCAAGTCGAGCATGAACCAGTAATGTGCCCTTGTTGAAAGAACAAGGCCAAAAATATCCTGGGCTGCATGGCCAGGATGTTGCCCACTGGTCAAGGGTGGTGATCCTTCACCTCTCCTCAGCACTAGTGATGTCACACCTGGAGTCCTTAGGCCTGCTCTGGGCTCCCCAGTACAAAACAGATACAGACATACTAAAGATAGTGCCGTGAAGGACCATGGTGTTACAAACCAGTTTAAACACAGAAGAGCAAGGAAAATTAAGTCTCTGTGAATGAAATGGATCAAACCCAGAAAGGTTCGAAATATACCCCAAAACTTGATTAAAACCAAACAAGGTTAGATGTTGGTGCCAAAAAAAGTGGCATATTTTATTCAATAGTAAAAAAGGCAAAGAGAAAGAAAGAGAAAAAGAAAGAAAGAAAGAGAGAGAGAGAGAAAGAAAGAAAGAAAGAGAGAGAGAGAGAAAGAAAGAAAGAAAGAGAGAGAGAGAGAAAGAAAGAAAGAAAGAGAGAGAAATAAAAAAGAGAAAGAGAAAGAAAGAGAAAGAGAAAGAGAGGAACAGAAAGAAAGGAAGAAAGGAACAAAGAAAGGAAGGAAGAAAGAAAGAGGAAGAAAGAAATAGGAAGAAGAAAGAATAACAAAGAAAGAAATAGAAAAGGAGACGTGCGTGGTGGGGGGGACGGGGAGAGGATGACAGGGGTCAGATAGAAACATATCACTCTTCCGAGGGTCCCAATGATGTCTTGTTGTTCCCCTCCATCTGGTCTTGGTAGTAAGGGTACCCCACTGCCCACCACTGAAGAGTATAGAATCCCATGGATTAATATACATTTGGGCCAGGTGGGAACACCCACGTGCCTCCCTTGGAGAGGGCAAGTATGACACTGTCCCTGGCAACACTATGTATCTGTTGCATCATTTACAGTGCACTGGTGCAGGGTTTGGGGACCCTTTTGGGGGCAGCCTTTGACAGGCCATGACACCCCACCTGCTGCCCTTCATATGGATGTGGCTTTCCCTGGATGAAGGGCCCCACAGCTGAGCTGGTCTGCACAGTGCAAGATGGGCATTCACTGCCTTGCACCAGAGGCTTTTTCACCACACACCGAAAAGCTCTCCTCCCCCCCACCCTTTGCTGTGAGAATCTGTGTGAGCCTGGCAGCTGATAGCCCTGGGGCTGTGGTCTCCAGACGAAGGTGCTAAGCTTGATCCCTCTGTGGAGGTATTCTTTCCCCAGCCCAAAACTTTTTGTCTTATCTCCATCAACAAGAAGAGTAGGGCCTTAGTCAGGGTCCCATGCAGGGTGTGGTGGTCTTCAGCTTCTGTTATACAGTTTTGCTATAGTAGGCAAAACTTTCATGAAAATGTTTAAGCCATCAACTATAACATTTCAGTCTCTGACACACGGAGATATTAAAGAACTCGAGCATCAAAAGACATGAGGAAAGGCTGTGAGACCTGGTTTTGTTCAGCCTTGAGTGAGAAGGCTGGGGAGAAATCTTTTCATGTGTATGAATACCTTAAGGAAGGCAACATAGAGGACTGAAGCCAGGCTCTTCCTAGTGGTGTCCAGTGACAGGATCAGAGTAAATGGGCACAAACTGAAACATAAAAGGTTCCCTCTGAACAACAGGGCACTTTTTCACAGTGAGTGTGACCAAGTGCTGGAACTTGTTGCTCAGGGTTGTTGTGAAGCTTCCATCTTTTGAAATGTTCAAAAGCTGCCTGGACTTTTTTTTTTTTATCATTCGTTCCAGATTACACTGTTTGGACTTGTGGTTTGGAAAAATGACCTCTAGAGATGCCTTTCGCCCACCCTGTGATGCTGTTCCCAGACACAGTTAATTTATTACATATATGTATGGCTGATATAACAGAAACTCAGACAGGGGTCTCTAAGTCTTACCAGCTGATTGAAACTTGCTGTCCTTGTCTTGGAACCTTTATCTGGTGTAGTGACTTTGAGATCCTGCTTCAAAGTACTCTGTTTTAGTATCCATCAGTGCAAGTAGCAGGATTAGGATATGAATGAAAACCTTGCTAGCTGCTGTTATTAGTACTAAAAGAGTCTTAATGATGCCCCTAGATCAGGCAACATCTGATGTCAACAGAGCCTGGGGAATGGACAGACCATGAGCAGCCCTGCTGAGAAAGATTTGGGGATGATGCTGGATGAGAGGCAGGAGAAGAGCCGTCAGTGGGCTCTTGCAGCCCCAAAAGCCAGTCCTATCCTGGCCTGCACCAAAAGCAGTGTGGCCAGAAGGTCAAGGGAGGTGATTCTGCCCCTCGGCTCTTGTGAGACCCCACCTGGAGTGCTGCATCCAGCTCTTGGGTCCCTAGCACAGGAAGGATATTGACCTGTTGGAGTAAGCCCAGAGAAGGTCCTTCCCTCTAATCAAGATGGTTAGAGGGAAGGACCACCCTTCCTATGAAGAAAGGATGAGAGAGTTGGGGTCATTCAGCCTTTTTGTACCTAAAGGGGCCCTACAAGAGAGCTGGAGAGGGACTTTTTACAAGGACGTGCAGTGACAGAACAAGGGATTGTGCCTTTAAACTGGAAGAGGGTGGGTTCAGCCTAGGATGAAATTCTTTACTGTGAGACACTGGCAGAGACTGCGCAGAGAAGCGGGGGATGCCCCATCCCTGGAAATGTTGCAGGCCAGGTTAGATGCGGCTCTGAGCAATCTGGTCTAGTGGAAGATGTTTCTGCCTATGACAGCAGGTTGGAACTAGTAAATGATGTTTAAGGTCTCTTCCAACACAAGCCATTCCATCATTCATAGGCAGTAACAACAGGGTAACATATTAACATGTATGATCTAACACTTACTAAAACTTATTGATTTTAGTTGCATGGGGTGTACACTGGCTTGAAACCTCTGATCCTCATTCAGGCAATGGATACATTTTGAGAAAAAAATCACAGAGAAAATATTACATTTTTATTGGTAGAGATAAGCTCATCTGAATGGTGGAGTTAGTCTGGATGTACAGGAGATTCTCAGGCTAACCCAGCAATGTCAGGTTCTCAACGTCCCTGTTCTCTCCAAGAGTTTGTTCAACTGTCACAGTGACATCAGAGATGTCACCAGGCACATCAAACAGCACCTGCCCAGGAACCTTTCTTGAACCATTCACCAGCTGCATATAGCTCAAAATTCACACACTGGCCACCCCTGCAGCATATGGACAGAGTTTTGCAAAAGCGTAGCCAGAAATTTTCTGAGCAGTTTTATGTCAAAGGGAACTGGAGGATATGTCAGTTTTCATTTGGGAAGTGTTTCCTTTGGCTGTTTATTGTGGCAGAACCTACTTGGAGTGACCAAATGAGCATAAAACTAAACAGTGGTAGTTTTTTTTTTGCACTGTAGAAAGTTAAAAATTATTCATCAGAATCATTGGATCAAAATATTTCAACCAAAGAATGTGTCTTGTCCTCCATTATTTTGTCATAATTTCAACAAGGAAATAAACTGAAAATATAAGCTAATGGTTTAGTGAAATGTATAGCATGAAAAATGTTCCTTAGTAGAACATCAGGGCAAAAAGGATAATTTTCAATGTCTGAGTGACTGGAGGTGTTACTACAAGAAGCACTGCATTGCATTGCACTAGACAGTGTGAGGCTGAGCCCTTTCCCTTTACAGGTATCAGAATAGTGAGCCCTCCCAGAACAGGATGGGTCTGTGAATCTCTCTGCTGCTTCCTTCTCATGGTGCAGTCCATAAGCACAGCCCCATAACAAAAACTGGCCAGTTCCAGCTTTTTGGCCCTCAGGGTTCATACATGCATACACACCCTTGCAAACGTCAGTCACTCAAATGTTTCTGCAAGTATTACAGAAAGCTTTATTTTGGGAAAAAAGTCACCCTGTAATGGAAAAATATGTGATTGCAAATGGGAGTTGTGAGAAATGCACTCAGATCTTTAGGCTAGGCTTGGAGCTATGTGGATAGACAACTGTGTAAAGATCTAGTCCTTTTGAATAAATTTGCATTCAGAAGCATCTTGAAGTGTGCCATTGCAGTGTAGCTCAGACATTGAATGACAGTACTACCTTGGCATCAAGCTGAGTATTTACAATTACACATGCTTTTTCTAAATGTGGTTTAGCTCAAAATGAGATGTAAGGAAGAGATAGAGAAAGTTAGTTTTATAGTTGGCTGGCCAGCACTATATACTTCCAAAACATTTTTGGGCAAATTTCCCAGCCTTTTTTTTAGAACACTGATGTTCAAATGAATGCAGATATCTTCATTCCAGCTACTCATCAGATTATTTCTGTGAATTCACAAAAGTGACCCTTGCAACTAGAGATTAATATTCACAACAGAAATTTGTTTTTTAACTCAAAAAATCTGAGAATTAAATGTCCGATAGATGGATTGTAAGTAATTACCCTGTGAATATTCTGCAGACTGCATGTTTTAACTGAGTCATCACCTCACTCTCAGATTTTTTTCATTTTTCACCTACCTTTTTCCCTCTCTTTCAACATATTTTTTAATTTTTCAGACCCATGCATGACTGGATATAGTACATTGAATGGTCAGAAAACTATTATTCCTTTTCTAGTGGCTTATTTTTCCATCAATTTGATGAAGTGAACATGTTCACAGTGGGGTCTAAAGGATACCATGACCACTGGTTATCCTGAGAAAGGGGAACAGAGCTAATGTTTAGGTCTCTAAAAGTTTATAAATACATATATGGTATGCGGTCTTTACACATAAATCAAGAGTAACAGAGATTGATCAAATGAATCCTATATATATGGCCCTGGCCCCATAAAACCGTGTGCTCTTTGGAAAGCAGTAGTAGGTGTACTTTGCACAGTACAGTCCCAGCGTTCTCTGTCACAGTGCTATTGATCGATAAGGCCAAAACATGTATCTCCAGTCTTCACAGTCACTGTTGTTCTGGGGCTCGCCATCACCTCGTTACAGGAGATGCCTTGGAAAGCAATGGGCAGAGAAGCACAGAGCAGCGCAGTGTGCTCCAGACTGATGCAGCGCTGGGGCAGTGAGCAGTGCAAGGCTGCTGAGGGTCAGCCTGCCATGATTCCTGTCTTAACTGCAGAGATTTCAGTGGTCAAACAAGAACAAGGAGCAATTCTCTGCATGCCACCTGTAGCAGAGCTTCATCTTGGAAGTGTTTTCTCTGGCAGGAAAGCAAAAGTCATGGCAAGGTCACTCTAATACAACTGGATCAGAATGATCCAGCCTAGTATTGGAATCTGTGCTATTGTGTTGAATGAGAATATATTTAATTTTCTTCAGTATTTCTTCTTGATAGAATATTAAAGCCCCCAGGGTGCAACATATTCCATCTTTGTTACTCTACCTTTGTTAAGTAAGCAAATAATCTTTTACCTGTAAGCAAAAGAAAGGCATCGTTCATGTTCCATGGATTACCACCTTTTCTTCAAAAATAAGTAGCACTTTCTGCCTAGGATCGTTGTATATTAGACCATTAGATATACTGACTAAATGTAAATAATATAGCTTTTATGAAAATGTATTATGTTTGCGCATATAAATTACTTCAGCTTTGTTTTAAACCAGCTCACAGAATTTCTATCTTATTTTAGCAAGAATAAAGAAGATAAAAACGTGATCCTACCCTGCACCCTGCAATCTGTGGGACATAAATATGTATTGCAATGTACAAGGCAATGGAGTCTGGGCACAGATTACCTTGTAAATATCTAATTTGAAGATTACAAGGAGGAGAACTGTTGAAGTGGAGGAAAAAAATGCAAGAGTTATGAAATAAATTTCTGTAATTTTGATGCAGAGTCACTGAGGCAAGCAGCTTCAGTGTAGTAGAGCTAAACCATACAGAATGACTTAATTCTTGGACTAAGGGCTGCTTTACCTCTTCTAGTTCCTATTCAATGAATGGTATCACTGTAGAGGATTATCCAGGTGACATAGCGCAGAAACAGATCACATCCACAGGAATGCAGAAAACTATTGGCAAAACAAACCTTTTAGAAGATTTGCCCTTTCAGCAAGGAAGCCAGTGTCAGAAAGACTCACAACAGACTTCACAGATTCTCTAATCTCTGTGCTGGGAGAGGTAACTAACTCATACTCGCAAGACATTTGCATACTTTGATTAGGAGTGCAAAACAAATGACCTTACTGAGCTAGGGGAATCAGAAGGAAGACCATTGTCACAAGCAATAAATGAAACAAATGCATGTTTTCTTTCCCTGTCTCTGCCCTTCTCTTTTTCTTCCATTTCAAAGTAGATAAGCAAAGCACTAGGCAATAGCAAAGTATTCCCTCTGGACATGCTTCAAACCACGCAGTTTAACATACAGAGCTTATTGCTGAGGGTTGTCAATAAGGTTAGGTGTCAGGGCAGGGGTAGCAGCACCTGAAGCTGCAATACCTACGGAAGATTAAAGCCAGCAGATCCTGTGGTTGGAATTGCTTTCTACAGAGAGATCAGTGAGCAGTCTGTTCTTCCTCTTAGTATCTCCCAAGATTTTTCTACAAAATTCTTATCCCTTTTGAAAATAAACATTAAAAAAACCCACATCATCTTTCAATAAAACAAGCACACAAAACCCAAGACACAACAAACCAAAGACAAATAGTGCTTATCACAGGGTCATGTATTTCATTATCTCCTACCTTTTTGCAAGCTGCCAAATTCAGCAATGGCTAATATTGCACATTGTTAAGCATAGATGAATCAATATGTTTTAACTTTACTATATTGTCATTTACTATATTGCTTCTGGTTATAACAATACCATTCCTAGCAATAAAAACATTTTAAAACCAGTAGGTCAGAGAAAATTGATATTACAACATGCTCATGATTCTACCAATTTTATTCCATTTTTTTCCACTACAGTTATTTTGTGAGGAGAAATCAAAGTATTTCCCTCTGGGTCTTCTTTTCTCATAAATATTTTATTAGGGAAGTAGGCAGTGAATAGGTAAAGTTGCTTCCTACCTGGACAGCTTTTCATAAAGCATGTTCGTATACTGAGATGTCAAAATCAAACTAAAATATCAGTCTGGTGTAGGCAACAATATTCAGGTGTGTGTTTATGAATACAGAATACACAATCTAGTGACTAAAGAATGTCACAGAGTTGAAGTTACTTACAAACTGTAGCTAGAAGCACTTCATGTCACTTCAACATTTGAAGGACCTACAGAACAAGTAGCCCATGCAAATTCACAGAGGAATGCCATAAATAAGAGCAAGTCAGTGAGCGCTGGTTTGGCAAAAATTTACTTGAAATCTGTTAGAATCCTCTCCTTAATTCTGCTTGAAATGTACTACCCATGGATTGCTGGATTGCCCTGAAGAGTGGGGCATTTTTTGTCCACTATCCATATGCAGCAGTAGGGCATATATTACGGCCTGGAATATTTACTGAAAGAGATGCCACTGCTTTGATTCCAGGACTCTTGAGTTTATAAATGCATATGTATGTGTAAAGATAGGTTCTGCCATCCTAACCTTCACCCTTCAGTACAACATAAAACAGAGTGGAAGGATAAGAGCCGTTGCGGGAACAGATAGCAGTCTAAACAAAGGCATGTTTAAATGACATATGCAGTACTAAGCTGGCTGTATTTGCTTTTGTTTTCAAACTATTCAGTGACGTGCAACTGAAAACAGATTTAGGCTTATAAAGAGATGACATATAGATCTGGAAATGACAGCCCGTTTCCCCAGCAGCTGTGATGCACTCATTTGGCACTCTGCAGCACTGCTGCTGCCTGCAAAGCACATGGCTCCCTTGACCTTACACCCTCCCTCTGATCTTGTGTGGGAACTGCTGCCACATGAGCTGTGAGACACATGCAGGCTGAAAGATTGAGGTGGCATTTAGTTTTGCATTCTCCGACAGACCACTTTTTCCTTTTCTTTGCAAGATTCTCTGTCACTGTCTCTTTTTCTCCTTCCCTTCACTGCCCTTTACTTTCTCCTCTTTCTTGCTATGATAGTTCCCACAGAGGCCAGCATGGGAGCTTGACAGACAGGCAGTCCTGGTGCCTATTTGGTTTGTTCTGCTGCATCAGTGGATGTTGTCTACCTTGACTTCAGCAAGGCGTTTCTCACTGTCTCTTGTATGTCAGAAAGCATGGACTGGATGAGTGGACACTGAGGTGGATTGAGAACTGGCTAAATGGCAGAGCTCAGAGAGTTGTGTTCAGTGGCCCAGGGCCACACACAAGCAGTGTTTCCCAGGGATTAGTACTGGGCCAAGTCTTATTCAGCATACTCATCAGGGAGCTGGATGAAGGGGCAGTGTACCCTCCACAAGTTCTGTGATGATACAGAACTGGCCAGGAGTGTCTGATGCACCAGAGTGCTGTGCTGCCAATCTGTACAGACCAGAGAGCTGGGTTCAGAGGAACCCGATAAAGTTCAACAAGGGCAAATGCACTCCTGGCATCCTGCACTTAATTCCATGCACCAGTACAGGCTGGGGACTGACCTGCTGGAAAGCAGCTCTGCAGAGAAGAACCTGGGGGTCCTGGTGGACAACAAGCTGCCCATGAGCCAGAAGTGTGTCCTTGTTACCAAGAAGGCCAATGGTATCCCAAGCTGCATTAGGAAGAAAGGGGTCAGTGGGTTGAGGGAGGTGATCCCCGCCACTCTGCCCTGGTGAGGCCGTGTATGGAGTGCTATGTCCATTTCTGGGCCTCCTAGTTTATGAAAGACAAAGAACTATTGGAGACTGTCCACTGAGGGCCTACAAAGATGATGAGGTGACTGGAGCATCTCACTTATAAGGAAAGGCTGAGAGAGTTGGGCCTGTTCAGCCTTGAGAAGAAAAGACTGAAAGGGAATCTTACCAATGCAGACAAATAACTTAAAGGTGACTATCAAGAGAATGGGGCCAGGCTCTCTCCAGTGCTACCTAGCAGCAGGACAAGGGGCAATAGACAGAAACTGAAACACAGTTCCATCCAAATATGAGCAAAAACTTCTTTACTTTGAGGGTGACAAAGCACTTGAATAGGCTGCCCAAAGAGGCTTTGGAATCTCCTTCTCCAAAGATATTCAAATGGATGTGATTCTGTACAACCTTCTCCAGAGATCCTCTTTGAGGAAGGGGGTTGGACTAGATGATCTTCAGAGGCCCCTTCCAACCCCAATCATTCTGTTGATTCTGTAACATAGTGTACAGCAAAAAATAAATTTATTGCAAATACCTTTCAGTCACAAATGACATGAATAACACTATAGTAAGAAAAGATTTTTTTTACAATGTTTTTTGACCTTTAGAAGTGACAGAGAGTTGATTTATCATTTAGCATTCTCAGATACTGATTGGTTAGAAATGTATGTTTCTAACTATGATATGCCTTTAATCCAAAAATTATTATCAAATGTTAAAGCAAGAATGCTTTAGGAGGACAGATATTGTAAAAAAAATCCACTTATCAGTCTAAAAGCCATAATGATTTCTTAGATCTAAGACATGACCACAAGGAAACACTGCACAAAAGCTCTCTTTACTGACTGGTAGAAAAGATGTTGAGTAGTCCTCGAATGTCCCCTTATTCAATCAGAACTACAACAACAAAAGACACTGGTACAGTTATATTTCTTTGGATGTTCCAGGACAGACATTTAATGCTAAAGGCCAGTTTGTGGTTTTGTGTATTTCAGCAGGCCAGGGACAGACACAGGTCTTAAGGGAGGTATTAAAAATTATTTTGTTTAATTATGTTTCAGTGAATTAAAAGTCTTGCTCTGACAGGAAGTATTTTTATTCCCAAGTCACCTACAGTAATAAACTGTTCAAGGTTTTCCCAGAATACCGAACCACATTTGAAACTTACAGTAGTTTACATCAATGGAATTCCTTTAGTAATATGGTCTAAACTTCATCAAGATAAAACCAGATGCAGATTTATAGGGTTTTGAGTTTTTCTGTATGTTTAAAAAAAAAAAAAAGGAAGTGAACAAGCCAGCATCCAAGAACAACTACTTTTTTGCAATGAAAATTCAGATAGAATAATATAATGAACAGCTTTCTAATCTAGAGGTATCTTTCAAAATTGGTTGCTTCAGCAGTCAATGATAACTCCTGTTTCTGTTGCATGTTGCTTGGCCAAATACTACTGAAATGGAGTTTATGCAGAAAGAACAGTGGAAGGTTAAGAACTGAATTTGATAATATAGGCTAGGAGGAGTTTTGAACTCTTTTTTCAGTAGAGCTTTCCTGACAAATATAATGTTTTTAATTGTCAATTAAAGATAATAAGACAGTATTAGTTCCAAGACAATCTATAAAAATGTTCCACTGTACATGACTTTCTTTCAGTGAACCACAAGGAGCCAGCCTGATTTTAATCTGGAAATTTACCTCAGCCTGTACCGAAGGAGTAAGTATTGAACCACAGCAGCTGAGAACTCAAACTAGTAGGGCTGCACTGGTATGCACTAGGAAGAGCAGAAATAAGTGAGCTGGTAGGGAGAGGAAGGCAAGCCAAGAGTCATGCTCTTTCATTTGAAATGCTGCTGACTATTGAGAGATTTGAAGCAATGATGGTGAATTCTGTTTGTCTTCTATGACCATTAAAAGGTCTTCAAAATTGCAGCAGGTGCCCAGCGTACAACATCAGAAACTGCAGGAATTCTTCTGGAGAAGGTTTTCTTCATGAACTTCTCACACCGAGAAATTGAAGAAATACACACTGGAGCTTTTAATTGTTTACTCTAATTTTCATTAATCATGGTGTTTCTACATACTTGCTACTGAAATGCATATCCTGTGGATGCACCTGCATACCCACAAAGACAAATGATCCAAAAAATCTAAATGATCTGCAGAAAGGACTCCTGCACTAATTACATATTTACCCTAAAATCTTATTATCTGAAAAGTCAAAACTTAAATGATGGAAGAGATCAAGTTAGGACAAATAAGATAAAGAGAGTTAGGCAAAAACTGCACAGTGAGGGAAGTACTACGGTTATATTGTCTATAGTCTTTCTCAATAATTTCAGCTGTTTAGTTTTCAAGTTATTTAGACATATTTCAGTTTTAGAAGTGGTTTGTGAAAAATTGCCCTGCTACTTTTTCTTCTCCAGGAGATTGAGAAAGCCAGATCAGGTACTCTCCAAATACTGTTGGAGAATGGTAGACTAATCTTGACTTTTCTATTTAATATTTAATGCTGAAGAGAAGTGATAGCTGGAGGTGCCACAAAATGTAAGAATTTTTTTGTCTGTTTCCTCAAAATCCCAGTGGTTGCTGTTATTTTTCATGTGGAAATTACTGCTTTGTTGCCAGCCAAGTTTAAGATATAACCCTCAGTTTGGAAATGAAAAACTGTTTCTAGACCACTTACCCCATCAGCTTTTATGTGCCAAGCAATGCCAGATGGCCACGTAACACAGGTAGAGTGAAAAGCCATGGTGAAATACAGATGACCAAGGGAAAGCATTCCAAACAATGGGGCTGTCTGCTGGACTGTGGTTTCTGCTCCAGGGATACTGACTTGAAATTTTCTCAGTGACAGCAGGTCTTAACACTTGCATTAGCTACGTATCTTCTAGTCTCAAAATCCTTCTGTACGACAAAAAAGAACACATTTGTAGTGTAAATTTGCAAATAATGTAGATTTTCATAAATGGAAAGCAGCTGAGAACAATAAAACTAACAACGCTGTTTGTAAACCAAGATTTTTTAATCACCATAAATACTATCACATCTAAATATATTTGTTATTGCTGTAAGAATTTGTGTGCTTGGTGGTAGTTTTTTAAATCTGCTTTAATTTTGCCATCAGAAAACTACAGAAAAGACTTTCTTTGGCTGGTTGGAATCAAAATTAGCTCTTCCTTTTTTTTTGAACAAATTCAGTAGTTGAATTATCCACAAATAAGCACAGCACACACCTACTAAAATTTGATATTAAGACATTTTTTAGCTAATTCTCTAAATACACAAGAATTTCCTAAGACAGATGGATTCATGTTGTATCCTTTGAGCTATATTTTCTAGTATGTCATACTAGTTTCCCCTCCGAGTTTTAATGCATGTTAGAGCTTCATTAGAGTGTATATATATCGTCCCACTTAGTAGGATTATTCATGTAATTAATATTGCTGATGTGCTGCTTTTGCTATCGCTAAGCAATGGTTTCTGAACAGGAGTCTGAACATTTGTTTCCCATTGTCATGTGTGCTGACACCAGATGAACTTGCACAAAGTTCTTAATCCTCGCTACAGGAGAAATTTCTCAATGCATCCTTTTGACTATTACTTAATATTGCTGGAAGTTGACTTTCTGTTCCTAGTCAGTTGAAGAAAAAGACAGTAGGATCAGACTGTAACAGCACAAACAAAATTATTCCCACAGAGCACCACTGGTTTCATTAAACTGACACTGAAGTTAATTTAGTTACAGTTTCTCACTGAGGACTTCTGCAGTCAGGATTGCAAGGCACAGCACAGGCCGTAATTGTTTTTCTGGGAAACAAAATCACATTAATAAATAGTTGCAATAAGGGATAAGAGTATGTCTAGACACTAGTTGCTTTGTCCTATATTACAAATAAAAACGTGCATTAAACAAAGAATTTTTTAATCTCACAAGTTAGTCTTCATCCATGAAAATAGCTCAGTAAGTGAAACAGTATTTGATGAGTCCTTATATACTACTCTGGACAACAGACATGTTTTATTCATATTTCCCTTGATTTGTGCGAGTTTGTATTTATAAACAACCTGATTTTTATTTTAATGATTGCTGAAAAGATCCCAAAAGATATAAATGTTCTACTTTTGTATCTGTCCATTCTCTAAGAAAAAAAATAAAAATCTGAGAAATATGGTGAAGAATTTGAAAATATTCCACACAAAGCGATCCTATGCAAGAGAAAAGAAAACAAAGCAAAAGCCATTATTTCAGCCTAAACCATGCCCAAATAAAAAAAGAACAAACTAAACCAAACCATGGTGTTCTAAAGTGGTGTAATGTGGATGAGTCATGTATTGTTAAGCCCATGAGGAATCTAGAAACACAAAGTAGCTTAGTTTCAGAAGGTCTAAAGGTTGTAATTTGTTCCCGTGCTTTGCTCCTTGTCCAGTTGTATGTTGAATGTCTGCAAGAATGGAGACATATTTATTTGATTTTACAAGGATGGAAATAAAATTTTTTCTATTTAGGTGGGAGAGTTTGTGAGTAAACCTTCATAATCAAGTTATTTGCATTTGTGAGAAAAGGTAATTTCTGTGAGTTTCGTGAAATTCTAAAGCAATAAGCACTGTTTATATTGTTTTTCATTTTCTTTTGAAATTTGCAATAAGTGCATCAGGTTTTCAGTCTCAGATTAGATGCAAATGTCAAATGAATAATAGATTCTTGTATTATGTCATTAAAAATAAAAAAGAACAATGGCTATGAATATGAATGTTTGCCCAGGGATTTTATATGGTTTTTTCTTTACAAAGTTACACAAGTATTTTCTAATATAATTACATATTTTAGCGATGCAGTTGGATTAAACACTTACACACAAATAACTGCATTTATTATTTGTCTATTTTGCCTACTGTTGTGATCCGGTTTTAAACCCAGAAGAGCAAAGAAAACTAAGTCTCTGTGCATAAACCGGAAAGAACTTAGAAGGCTCAAAATGTTCCCAAAAACGAGATTGAAACCAAACAAGGTTAGATGTTGTTGCCAAAAAACCTGATGTATTTTATTTAATGGTAAAAAGAGGCAAAGAGAAGGAAAGAGAAAAGAAGGAAAGAAGGAAACAGAGAAAGAAGTGTGCGTGGGACGTGGGGGGACAGAGAGAGAGTGACAGGGGTCAGCATATCACCCATCCAGGGGTCCCAGCGATGTCTCGTTGCTCTCTTCCATCTGGTCTTCATGGTGGTAACGGTCCCCTGCTGCCGCGGCCACGCCACGGCCACACGCGGCCACACGCCACGGCCACAC
>VZTE01000489.1:158008-177702 GCA_013397775.1 Eulacestoma nigropectus
TGGGCTCCTCTGCACAGCGGAGGATGGGCGGTCACTGCACCTCTCACCAGAGGCTTTTCCAGCACACACCCAAAGCCTCTCTCTCCCCACCCTTTGGTACGAGGGTCTGTTTGAACCTGGTAGCTGATAGCCCTGGGGCTGTGGTCCCCACCCTGGCGGTGTTAAGCTCATGCTTTGTGAATGTCCCCAGCCCTTTGTCTTATCTTCATCAGCGAGCAGGTCCAGGGTGTTTCAGAGCCCCATCCAGGGTGCTGCAGCTTTTGTAATACAGTTTTAAAAGCCCTTCATGAAAAATGTTTCAAGGCATAAACTACAATATTTCACCTCTGACATCTACCTTCTAAAAACCTGGAGGAAGTCATAATGAATGTGTCATGAGAAGGATGATAAGGTTTAAGACAGACCTACAACTGAAGACAATTGAGAAAAACAGCCTTCCTTCCCCATCTTGACAAAGTGGAGGCTCTTCCAGACTATACACAAGGCGCCTCATTTTATCCCGTTATCTTTTAAATCACCTTTTGCAAACTTTGTGCTATAACGAGCTTGAGCCTAATGTTTTCTACAATTAATATGGTGTTGGTTTTGTGGATTACACAGCTAGAGTTTCTAAGCCACAAATGAGGCATTCTTAAATTTTATTCAGATGTAGTACATCACCAGTGTCTTTGGTAAACTATTTCTGTCTTTCAGAAGTTCTTAAAAAATGAATATATATAAGCAGTTTTTGAGAAAACTGTATTCTTGCAACACGACAAACAGGAGCACAGGACTGCTGCCTTCCCACATATGGCCTTGCTTGGCAGAAACTTTCACAGTAAACCAATCCATGCTAGTCCCAAACCATATGCAGAAGAGATATGCTTGAAGAGATGGGTTTCGGGTTTTTTTGCATGGACTAGATCACTGGCCTTGGCTAGCTGAACTTTTGTCTAAGAGCTATAAAATCAGAGATTTCATATCTGGAGGGAGATATATATGGGTTATTTCATTAGTAGGATGCTCTTTCAAATAATGAACTCCAAAACTCTTCAAAGATAGTCAGCAAACAGTCTATAAGGACTTCATCTTAAACTGGCAGAACTAGTGTTTCTAATCTCTTCTGCATGTTTTGCCTACTCTAATGTGCTATGAACATTCTAATTTATCATTGCAATCCTCAAGCATTTTTCTGTATCTATCAGAACTGTTCTCCTCATTGAAGTCTCGTAGCTATGAGCTGCAGTTTAATAAAACACCAACTTAAGCATCTTTATTTTTTCATCTGTTTCTCTCAAAACAGAGTAAACACCTCTGTTCATTTACCTGCAGAAACTTCTCGAAGTTTTTTGCTATTTTTCAGTTCCTTTTCATTTCTATCTTTTACAATATACTTCAGCTGTTTGGAGAGGTAACACACAGCATATTTACTAGTTTCAGTGAGAATTTTTATACCATAAACATGAAATTGCATTTTATCTAACACATTGACTAAAAAGAATAAACTTACGGAAGAGCTAATCTTTACCAAAACCATTGGTAGTTTTCAATGCACGATATCAAGTCTTAATAATTTCAGTAAGACTCAGCCATGATAATTTTTATGCCAGCACCTTGATTTTTTTCACTTAGATAACTGAGTAGTTAATTATGAAAGAGTTTGAATCTGATGACTTTTCTTGCAAGGTCATTTCTTATAATAAAATTTTTATTTTTTTAGTGAAATAATGGCTTGATACTTCATTTTGCATCAAAGAATAATGGATGAACTATTCTTACTCTTTTACTCCTAGCTTTGGAGGCAGGATTCAAAATGTGAGTGTTAAAAATAGCTGCACCATGCTATTCTTTAATCAGTATGCATTAGAGTCACTTTCTTATTAATTCCTCTGGCATTTGAGTGAGGAAAGGCTGAAAATCAAAACATTAATCTACACTTTCTCTTCATAAGCCAGTTGTGTTTAGAATGACAAAAAGTTATTTACTAGCCTCAATTTTTATATTTGTTGCATTTTTGCTATTAGTAAGAAATAAATAAAAGACTTTCAAATGTCTGTTGTAAAGCTAAGTACCTTTTCCTTGTTTGTATTTTCTCATAAATTCTACCAAACAGGTGTATATGTTTGTTGTCAGCTGTATTTGTCACTGTACAAGCTGTCTCTTGCCAGTTTTTCAGCATGTTGCTAGACGTGATTTATTGTGTGCTGTCATCCTATAGTTTCTTTACAAAGAAGCCAATCTGACTACAATTCCCAAATGAAGAAGTCATTCAAATAGCAGTCAGAAGACCACAGAATTTAGCTGATAATCTGCAACTTAATATATACTAAATCTCATAGTTTTCCATTATTTCGGATGGGAATAAAAAAAGAAAGAATATATTACTACATTTCATTCTCATGGAAACAATAAATACAAATTTATACAAATGTCATCATAGTCTATACACTTTTAAATTAAAGAACGCAGTTTTTCCTGTGTTTTTTAATTACATTGAAAGTTAGTCTCCTTGGGCTATCAGTGTTAAGTTACTGGCCAATTATCTCATCATAAAACTGCTCACAAAAGATAATACATAGATTATATGCACCATAATTTCGTAAATCTGGATCAGGTAGAATTATTTATCATAATCTAATTGCCCATTAACACACCTGCAATGGTGTATTCCTTTCACAGATGCATATTTATACACATCTGATAAACTGGTATTTCTCAATCATATAGACAGGGATATAGGACAAATGACAGAACAAGAAGGGAATTGGTGATAAATAAACTAAAAGATCCATTCACTGAAAAAATCTCCAGCCCTCACTTCAAGAATTTAACATTGGTGTCTGAAGATACATGATGTCATACAAGGTCAATTAGCTTTTCAATATTTTTCAATATTCAGTATTCAGCAGAGATAATCCACTCCATATAGTTCCAAATACAGCTTATAACTTTGTAGTGTAAGATAGATATGTTCTACAGTCCACGTTACCTTAGGAAAGAGAATCAATGGGCACTAAGATTTGTAAATTGTTAACACTGTCTTTTCAAACTGTACATTGTAAACTTTCTTTCCACGTGACAGAGTCTACTGCTATTGTCAGGAAAATACGGGTCTCAAGGTGAAAGCCGTAATAGGTAATACAAATGTCACTTTGATGCTTCCAAGTGCTTGTTTTTATTTTGCAGAGAAGTTTCTGGCCTTATTACGTCTACTAACGTTGTTTTATCAAATTAATTCAACACTGATGGGTGCTACTTTCTTCCTTTCATCTACTATGTACACATGGAGTTTTCAGATCTGAACACTGTAATTTCTATCTGAATGTGGCTAGGTACACCTCACTTTCCTTGCCTTCTGATATCAAGAAAGAAACAAAAGGCAATGGATATGACACACATTGTCACTTGCTCTTCCTAGCTTACTACATTTGTTCACGTCATAGACCCTTCTTGGACAACATTGGTCTCTTCAAATCTGAGAGCTGCTAATGTTACCAAAAATTTGGTAAAAAGTAAAAACGTCCTCAACAGCAATGTAGCATTAAGAAGCGGGCATTCTTTATTCAGCCAGATGCACGAGGGGATATTTCCTCTGAAATACCATGCATACTGAGTATAGAAAAAATTCTGTTCATATACTGTATTTTACATACACATTCATTGATTGTCCCAGGATAAACATAGGTATGATTATCATTTTCCTGAAATCAGGAATATATTTTCCCTCTCCTTTATGCATGTCTTCTTCAGCCCTGGGGGTCTCTTTGGTGGTCCCTAGCGGTCCACTAGAAAGAACTGACTGACTGGTGAACTGCTGAAAACTGGGGCTGGCTACCTTCCAGTTCTCCTCCTCACACAATGGACATTGTGCAGTTCCATGGGCCAGTGGGCTTTGAAGAATAAGCATTGTGTTAGCTCACCAGGTGTGGACAATTTTTCATCTGGCGACACTAATATACCCAGGGAAAATAAAAGGTACACCTGAGACGAAGATTCATCTAAGCGTTGTCATTTTTCTAGTACAACTGGTGTTGCCTTCCATGGAGGAACTATTTTGACATTTTTCACAGCCAATAACCTACCTTTGTCTGTTTATAGCCCTAATCATCATAAATCATTCAGAGTAAAACATCTCTGCATGCATACTGATACTGGAATAACTAATTTGGCTAGTCTATGGTCAAAATGATAATGGCAATAAAATGACTGGAAAAACTATTACTTTGAAGGTTCTGGATTTGCGATTCTGGTGAATAAAATGAGTCTAGGCCCTCAGACTGCTGAAATATTAACAGGTTGAGCACAGCAAAAGGTGTATTTCCACACAGTATATTTTTCTCTATATATAGTCTCTAGATACGATGCTTGGCAAAAGCAGGATTCACACAAAACAAATAACTCAATAAACCCAAGCTGAACTAAACATATGCCTAAACTAGCCATTAAAAATAAATTAAGAGATGTTTACATTTAAATGAGGCCATCTCTTGGATTTCAGCATCAGCCTTGTGATACTCCCACTCCGAGTTGGGAGGCATAATCTGGCAATCTTGCTTTGAGTTGTGAACCACAGCTAGCCCTTCCTCAAAAAAAAAAAATGCAGTTGTATCTCCTTCTACTTAATATACCACAGTTCAATGAAAAGAGTATTTATTCTGTTGCTGCAAAGTCTCTGTAATTCTGTCTAAACAGAGCTGAACACAGAGTTGTAACACTGTATAAGGAGGACACTTAAGCTCTTTATGTGAAAACAGTTTCAGTATTAAAAAAGAAAAGTTTTTTGGGGCAGTGGAGGAAAAGGAATCCATTTTAAAAATTATTCATTACTATTCATGAGATTATATTAACCTAACCTGTTGAATGTCTGACCGATGGTGCATGTCTCCACAAACGGTCTTGGTTTAGGAAGCAGATCTGGTGTTTGGTGTTTCCAATCTCTGATTGTTGTTCCCTGCTTTTTTTCCTACATGTCCACTCCTGTTTTCTGTCAGCACATTTCAATACTGAGTCAACAGTGAACTGGCAATGTTCAATTTAAAGCAGTGTATTTCTTGGTTCATTCTTGCAAAAATCTGAATTCTCTTCTGTTGCAAAACTACAGATCACTTCAGGAAGGGCATTGGTAAGGCATATTTTCATAGGGAGAGAAGAATAGTGCTGTAGGATATTTCTCCTCCTATCTTTGTGAATTTAATAAATGTAGTTGTGCAAAATAATTATTTTCCAATGACACTGCCAAGAAAATAGGAATAATTTCTGAGACCTATCCCAGCATTTTTCACACATATCCATAGGTAATATATTCCACTGTACAATAGATAATATACAACCATGAATTAAGGCAGACCATGAAACTTTCTGTGCTGTGAGTACCAAAGACTACGATATAAAGAACAAAGTACAAAGTGAGATTATGAGCAAAACCAGATTTGCTTTCTCCTAGGAAAGATTTTGCAGAATAAAAAAATAATAAAGGAAACATTGTTTTGTTTACAGTATAAAAAAGCAAAAAAGATGGACAGATTAATGCCACTGTGAATTGAAAGACTAACATTAAAAATCTCTTAAGCTTTCTCCCAAGGTCAAGGAAAGATGATTATTTGCCTCTTTTTTTTGTTAACAAAGGAACATCAAAGACTTGAAGCAAAGGACAACTGTTTACAAAGACTGGAAGAAAGTAATAAATATTTCTGTTCTTAAGAAGAAAGCCTTAAATTTTAATAAGAAACTGTGAGCCAATAGGTGTGCACATTTGCCTGCTACCAGATGCCTCCCACAGTAACAATCTGACAGCTGGCCTCAAGGGAAGGCAATTTTGTAATATAACATTGTTTTAGGCCAGGTACGTCATACTGTCAGTCCAATGACCATTCATAAATATGTGGAAACAGACTGTGATCTATGGCATGCACTGTAAACTTTCTGAATGGCACCAGTGAAAACAGGGATGTTAGCTGCTGGCATTTTGCTTAAATAAAAGGAGAAATTAGGCTCACTTCAATGGATGGCAATGTTACTGGGCATTTTATATCTACAGGAGAAAAAAAGATCCAGAGATACCTCTGAAATATAGGAAGATGGAGTCTAGCATTTGTGAGAGACTGCAGAAGACTCCCGGCTCGAAACGTTTTGGGTCTGTGTGAGGAAAGGAGCAGGTCGGGCCTTGCTCTCGTGAGGCAATGCCCTGCTCCACATATCCCACCCCTGGAGCCTGTATCCCAGCCCCATAGTGGCTGCCAATCCCTGGCACACTGCAGGCAGTGCTCCACACCCTGCCCCTGGAGCCCCAATCCAGCCCCAGAGTGGCCAGGTGACTGGAACTCGCACATGGGGAAGGGCCCAGGAAAGCCAAAGGGTACTTAACCTGGAAATGAGGCAAGCACGTCTTTACCCTACCTCCTCTTGGAATTTCTATCAACTGAACACCGCTGGAACCAGGAGTGGTAGCTATATTTGTTCTTTTCTATATATTTTCTAGCTTTCCTTCTTTCTCTTTCTTCATCTAATTCCCTCTTCTCAGAGTTTTAACTTAAAATTGGATGGGTTTGGAATTTGCTAAGTTGAATGGGTCAAGTTAATGCTTTGTGGACAGTTTTATGTTGACTGAATGCTGCTCTAAGCTTTTGCCAAAGTTCTCTGATTTTCTGAAGTTGCCAGTAAAGTTTTTTGTTGTTTTAACCTCTTGAGAATATCTTGTCAGTATTTCTCCTGTGCATCTAACTCAGTACTTAAAAAACTGTAAGCCCTTTTAAGAGGCTTGTTGAGCCAGTTTTTGGTACCTTACACCATTTCACAAAAGTATTTCTGTAGGTATGTTTGATAGACTAATCTCTGATTAATCTTCCTTGAAGACTGATTCAGCACCCTCTGGGCACACTGCCACACCTGTAAAGGAGTGAGTGATACCTCCCAAAAATGTTGGCCCAAGGTAACCATTCTTTCTTTTTTTTTTGCTTTTCAGGAAATATTTTTCAATTCAATATAAATCTCCTGCTGTGATTAATATATAGTTACTTGTATCAAAGCTAGATACGCTAAAGCTTTTTATATAAGTGAATATGACACTGCAGTCACAATAGTATGAAATTTATAAGTAAGTTAATTACAAAATTTCTCTTGCCCACATCCAGCCTATACTCTGGCAGAAACAGAATGAAAAACAAAATGTCTTGATATCGTGCAAGCAGCATTCAACAATAGCTACAACATTCTTGAATTATCAGCACTGATTTGGTCACAAATCTAAAGCACAGCACCACATGGAATATTATAAGGAAAATTAATGTCATCCCTGCTGGACTCAGTAAAATGGAAAAAAAGAAAGAAGATAATTAAAAATAATTTGCCAGTGTAGCAAAATAATCCTTCAAGTAAGACAGATGAAAAATAAAAATAAAAGAAAAACCTAAAAAACATTCCAGGAAAACCAGTCTATGTAGACTGAAACAAAGTCATGTGAAGTATATTCTGTTTCTTCCTTCCTCTTGTCTTCTTTGGAGGCTAGATATCTTTCACTTTTGATTTAATTGTTCAGAACATAACAGCATGATAAAAGTTTTTTTAATGGAAATTTCTCACAGCAAGACGATCAATCATATTTCCAACACATTCACTCTCTTGAGCCTCTGAGCCTCAAAGACCTTTTTTTCTATGGAGCTTACTTGTTAATTTAACACTGATCAAAGGCTAAAACATTTATCATGCTTATTAGTGAATAAACCTAGCAGCAGGTATCCCAAGTGAGGAAGCAAATCCTCCTTTCCTGCAAGAATGAACTGGAAATTATCCAAAGGTCTTGAAAATATTTTTCAGGAGTGACGAGCTGTCAAAAGCAAGCAACTGGCAGATGTGGCAGCTCTAGAGTTAGGAGAAATGAAAAAAAGAGAAAAGCATCTTGCAAAGGTATCTATAGACTACTCCATGGGGATATTCCACAGTTTTGTTTAACTTAGCTCTGAACTCCTGTACCAACTGATCTTAGAAAGAAGTTCCTCTGTAAATTATAGTGGAAATTGTTCACATTTGCTTCTCTAGAGCCCTAACGTTTTTTAGTTCCTAAAAGTGAATGTTGACATGTTCGGGAGGTTCTCTGAAACATCTTCCATACAAATAACTCCAGTGTGACCTCAGAAGAAGCAGTAAACCTACCTGTACCGGTATGTAGCAGAGGAAACCAAGGACTGTATTGTGCATAGGTTCACCCCTAAAGGTTTGGACCCATTTACAACCCGGTAACCTACCCACAAAAGTTTCTTGGGGAAGCAAGAGCTTGATAAACCTACTGAGCTAATATTCAAACTAAGTAGGGACTTGCTTTACCTGATGAAGGCAATTCCACCAACAGTTTTTGATTTGTCCTGCTTGCATTTTACCCAGCGATGCTACTGCATGTCTTTTAGTCTTTCCTCTTGTTTGCTTGCTATCACTTCACTTAGGCACAGTCTGATCTTGCTTCATCTTCCATCTAAATGCCATCCTATCTTGCTGTACCTAAACCACCTTTGATTCTGTCTCACTGAAAGCTGTGAGTTTCTAAATACTTTGGTATTTTTTCCATCTGCATTTATCCTTCAGACTTCAATGCTTTGACTTAGCTAGCTGCATGTTCATCTTAATACGCTATCCAGGAACACAAAGAATGTGGAATTATTGCAGTATTTACCTGCAATGTTTAACAATGTACTGCTGCTCCATAGTTAAATTATGCTAATACAGGCATATTTTTCAGCTTTGTAACTGCCACACTTATGGATTCTGCAATGAAAAGGTAGACTACGCAATAATCTATACAGAACAAGACACGTTATATGGTATAAAAAAGGAAAACTAACCTACAGAAGAGACAGTAGGTGTCCTGGTTTCATATAGCTGTTCTTGGTAAAATGTATTTGTGTATTGAAAATTTTTTTGTGTATTGAATTTGTGTATTTGATAAAAAGGGTGTTATAAATTGTGAAATTAAGTAAGAAACTCAATACAGCACACTGGCTGGCAGAGCCAGGATTATGGATTCAAACCATTCTGACTGATGGATTACTTTTGAGATTTATAAAAATTTTCTTTTAGCCTGGATTACTTCTTTGCAATAGGAGCCCATCAGTGTTCTGTGCATCAACTCACTCATTTGCTGTGGAGAAATTTTCGGCTTAGAACTGACAGATATGAAAGGCCCTTTTTACTAATCATCTTGACCACTATTCCCAACAGCAGAAAAGGACTATTTGAACGTACTTTCCTGTGTTAAACAAATTTATTGGTGAGAATATAGTTACTATTTTCTGTGATAAATATTAGAAACTCATAGAAATTAGATTATGTGCATGCCTCCCTCAGAAGAGAGAACACCACATATAGACAAGGTTTCCCATATTTGGGGTTAGTTTACTTTTTTCCTAATATTCAGTGAGTATTTTATGACAAAATAGGGAAGAGACAAGGAAAACACAAGAGTTTCAGTATTTGCATTGAATGTTCTTTGTAGTACTGAGCAGCAAGTAAGTCCAGGAATACTGTAAGTGAATGCAGAAGTTATGACATAGCAGTTTAAGGTAAGATTTAAATGGCAAATTCCTCAAATGTCTCTACGTATTGTCAGAAGTTCATAGGCTTAACTGTGATCTTTCAGCTGTTACAAGAAGAGCCTCATTTTGCAGAAAAACACGACAGCTGAAAATAAGACCTGCAAAGACTAATTTGAAATACATGGAAATATTTTTATTTTGCAGTGGATCTTGCTGATTCTATGTTCTCCTGCTGAAGAGAAGTGTGGTTGCAATTTGAAGATGTTGTGTTTTGTTACCTATTTTATATTCTCTCAAAAGGAAAATGAGAAGTCTTGTGGAATAAAATAAAGTCTCCCGCTTCCTCTGCTGGGACCCTTGCTAAGGTTCCTCAAAAAAATACAAATCATCTGGTTGAAAATATGAGCAGTAACAGCTATTTATTAAAAAAAAAAAAAGCCCAAGCCCAAAACTGAGAAATCATGTTTAAAACTCCCTCTTTACCTTGTAATTTTATTGTCATCAACATCAGTAGTAATCTGAATATTAGACATTTGAAAGTAACAATAAAAATAACACCCGAAAAAGAATACTAGGAATATTAATTGAATATTTTTGATTTATTGAAACTGATATAACATTTATTCCTCTTATTTCTTAAAAATCAGATAACTTTACCACAAGCTGAGACAGAAATTCTGCAACAAATTGAAAACAAGTATGAAATCTTGAAGATGATAAAGGTAAAGGCAGAACAACTTCAAAACTTTGCTTCCCTTTCCTTGCTTTTATTTAGTATTTTTTGAGTATGAACAGAGGCAGAGCAGAGATTCTTCAGTGCAGTAAGCTGAGTAATTGACATGCTGTTTTTAAGCGTACAAGACAGACTGCATTTCTAATTTTTTTCCTTAAAATGCATATTGAAACGCTAGTGTTGCTATGTTCTGCTAAATAAATCAAAAAAGATGTGCAAAGATGTGTTTTGAAAATTTAACGGAATATAAAATCAAACTAGACGTTAAGCACTATTTGGTTATGAAATAATCTCCCTTGAGAAATGGTGGAAAAAAGCTCCATCTCTAAGAATACTAACACTTTTATTACAAAAAAAATTGAAAAATATTATGTATGGAATAATTCTGTACTGACAGCAGTCTGGACTAATGTGCTATTATCTTTCTGTAATTTCTATAGTATCTGCAAAAAATACGTTTCAGTTACTTGATCTTAAATTCTTCTTTGAATCAGCCACAGGCTTTGATTACAGCATGTATTTAATAATCAAGTACGGACTCTAAACACCAGGAGTTGTATGGAAAGCTGAATAATAAATATTTTGTAAAATGTACTAAGCTTCTTTCATGCCTATCAAACATGGTTGCAATGCATATTTCAACATAGTGTGAGATATCTGTGTAGCATTCCCCTCCTTTCAGCACATGCCATGGGCTAACAATTAAAAACAATATGGCACTACACAAGCTATTCCTGGCTTTTGAATATTGTTGCAACTATAATAAAGGAAACAAGAAAATGCCTTGAAAAATGACCATCCAATTGGCCCACCGAAATTCCTCAGAAGAGATAAATGTTATTGTGCCACAGAGATCAAACATGCTCGTAGTAAAATATATTTTACTGGGAAAAGTTCTCAATCTTTTTTCACATTTTTGTGCAGTTACTACTTCTTTCACCAAAATCACGTTTCAAAATGGCAATACTTTGTACCTTTGCTTCATTCCAGTGTGTGATTGAAGGGCAGGGTACAGAAGAGATTCCAGATTAGCCAACAGCAGGCACCTAAGATGGTTACAGCATGGTGCCAATTACACCTAGGTAGTGGGTTTGATCCCTGTACAGGCCATTCACTTAAGAGCGGGACTCAATGATCCTTGTGGGTCCCTTCCAACTCAGTATATTCTTGGGGAATTGTTGAAGATTGTTATTCTGCATTCCAAGTACTTTTATGTTTCTCTGTTAAGACATCCTTTATTTCCTTGATGGACTAATAAAATAAGTTCTGACATTGTTTTCATCACCAGTCTCTTCCTCCTCTTTACTTTGCCTTCACATTTCTGAATACAGTGGAGAATCAAGATCTGAGTCCTCTCAGAGCTAGGTCCAGATTCCCTAAAGGCCTGTGGCTCCTTCCACTCACATCAGCTACACCTCTATCAGGCTTTGAGGAGGAGTCAACTTTTACAGTTACCTACTTGTTCATTTAGTATTAGGGAAATTATTTTATGATAATTTTAATAATTTTAGTACTGGTGACACTGTTTTTTGAAAGACAGCCCTTGTTACTCAGTTTGGATGACAACCTTCCAGACACAGGTATGGAAATGGCTTTTCCACCTTACTCATTTTAGCTGTTGATTATAATTAATTGGAGCTTCTTAAGGACAAGCATATGTTGCGCAGTAGCAGATGTTCAGTATAAAAATTTGTCTTGGGAAAATGCATCTAATCAGTGCTTATTTGGTGAAAGAGGACTGATGACAAAGAAATAATTAGTGTTCTGTAGACAAATGCTTTAGGGTCCCGAGTGCCTGAACTGTGAGGCTACAGTGTATTGATCTCAGGATGTGTCTTTACGTATTCCTCATCTGCTAATGACACAGCAAAACAGAAGAACAAAACATGAACTTAAATTCCTCTGGACTCTGATACTGAACGACTTAGGGTCTAGAGGATTTTTTGGGCATATTTGGAAAAGAGTAAACATACAGAGAACCACAGGGTCATAGAATGGTCTGGGTTAGAAGGGACCTTAGAGATGATCTAGTCCCAACCCCCTGTCATGGGCAGGGACACCTTCCCAGATTATGCGAAGTCCCATCCAACCTGTTCTTGAATGCTTCCAGGGTGGGCCATCCACAGCTTCTCTGGGTTACCTGTTCCAGTGCCTCACGACCCTTATAGTAAAAATTTCTTCCTAATACCTAATCTAGACCCACTCTGAGTTTAAAACCATTTCTCCATGTCCTATCACTACATGCCCTTGTAAATGGTCTCCCTCCATCTTTCTTGTAAGCTCCCTTAAGGTACTGGAAGGCTGCAATTAAGTCACCTTGAAGCTCTCTCTTCTCCAGGCTTCACAGTCCCTATTCTCTTGGCTTTTCCTCAGAGGAGATGTTCTCCATTCCTCTAATCATCTCAGTGTCCTCCCCCTGGACTTGCTCCAAGAGGTTAATGTCCTTTGTCTACCGGGGACTCCATAGCTAGACATAACATTCAGGTGGGGTCTCACCAGAGTGGAGTAGAGGGGCCGAATCTCTTCCCTTGCCCTGCTGGCCACACTGCTTTGGATGCAGCCCAGGACATGATTGTTTTTCTGGGCTGCAAGGGCAGCCAACTCTTGTCCAGCACCCCCAAGCGCTGCTCTCAATCTGTTCATCCACCAGCCTGTGTTGATAGTGAGGGTTGCCCTGACCAAGGTGCAGCACTTGGTCTTGTTAAACCTCATGAGATTTCCCTTGCCCATTCTTCAATCTTGTCGAGGTCCCTCTGAACGCCATCTCATCTTTCAAGTGTGTCAACTGCACCACTCAGCTTGGTGTCATCTGCAAACTTGCAGAGAAGCACTTGATATCTTCTTCTGTGTCATTAATGAAGACATTGAATAAGGAAGAGGAAAGCCTAGCATTTTTGTTAACTAGTTTATATCAACAATAGCATATGAGTTGTTGTTAGCCACAGTCAAACAATGGGGTATCTGATAGACTGAGTAACTTTGGGAAAACAGGCAAAATTTTACAGGCTAAATGTCATTTCCTTAAATACTGATAAAGTGACTCCTGCAGTCACTGTGTTGCTACTGGTCATTTCACTATAATTTCCTTGTCCCAAAGGCTCAGGTACAACTACCATTCTTGTCTGAAAGAATATGTCACACCAAGAATTGAGTAAGCTCTGCTGAATTTTCTTCCAGGTTATTTAGGACTCAGTCATAGTTTGAGAAAGGAGGGGAGGTTGTTGGTCTTTTTTCTCTGCTCGATAGCTGTAGTTAATATCAGAAAAAAAGCCTGTGCAAACATCTCAGGAAAGGTGGATGTTCCTCATATGAAATGATAATTCAAAACAGTTTTGCATCATTACAGATTTTTTTTGTTGTAAAGATAAGCAAACAAGCTTATCAGAACACTGATACCTTATATTATGCAGGTAAGATAAATGTAAACATATATAAATATTACATGCAGCTAAACATCAACCACTCTCTATTCACACAGAATAACTGACAATTGGAAGACTTGAATAATTTGATTAATAGTTTTAGTTTTAACTTAACTGTATAAGCAGGGCAGAAGCACAAAACACAACACAGAATTGTGACATTTAGCTGGAAGTCCTAGTAGGAGATCATGCAGACCTATTTCAGCTGTGCAGGTAAACATAAGCTAGGCAGAAGGACATAAGTGTTCTTACAGCTGATTCATTTTAAGGAGACTTACTAGTGAAGTGGTTTGGCTTAAGAGTTTAGAAAGATGAGGGTCCCAAGCTAAGCTTAGCATTGTTAGCTAATTAGCATGTTTGTAAAAAAAAAGAGAAAGCCTCCCTCTGCTCTCACAGGAGACACCTCAAGTCCAATTTTGATTATATTCATAAAAAGCCAAATTTGTATTGCAAATCTGTGGAGAGATGACCAAAATGATTGTTTCTTTTTTCCAAGGATGTTGCTCCAAGTGTTATTTTTATTGAGAGGGTGGTTTCCCTGCCCTGGCCTGACTCCAGGCGAATTCCGGGAGTGTGTGTCTGCAGCTGTAGCATCATGCTGAGAGGAGCAGAGTGGCCCTGCTCCAGTCCAAGTTGCCCCAGCCCACCGGCAGTGCCCGGCCAAGTCAAGAAGGCACCAAGTACCAGTTGCCCCAGCTGCCTGCCTTGCCATCTCCTGCTGAGAGGAAGGCGAAGTGCCCTCCACGAGTTGCAGTCCCTGACCGAGTACAAGCTGCCAGAGTGAGGAGCTGCATTTGCCAACAGAGCTGCTGCCACTGCTGGAGAGATTGGGGGATGGAAAGGGGCAGGGGGATGAAGCCGTTTTCACTTTGTCTCCCTGCAGCAGTTGGCAATGGGAGCCACCATTCAGGGGAGGCCTTACCCTGCCATTTTAAGTTTCTCCTTGTTCCCAAGGATCAGATACATTTCAGCAACTTGGTAGCTAGTGACTCTCACTGTTATTTTTTGCCTGTTGCTATTTTGTTTTCAATAAACTGTTATTTTTCATCTATATCTACTTGTATTTGTTTCTCCTTACTGGTGGAAAGGGATGGGATTTTTTTTATGTGTGGCAGAGGTAACTCATTCTAGGATGCCCCCCTTAAATCATCTTAAACCAAGACACTTGGGGCGCACATTAGTGTAGTACCTCAAAAACTACATCAGGGGTCTCTGTTACAGGCACTACAGTAAATGTACTTTTAATATTCTGGTGTCTTTTTGCCTCAAATTCCCTGGGACAGTAATTCTCATATATAGAATATATTGATACAGAAATCGGCCAGATAGAAAGTTTCTAATGCAGTTTTGAGTATTTGAAATCAGGCTTTCTTTATTGCAGCACACTGACCACTTGGAGCGTCCTTCCTCTAATTGAGTGCCCCAAGCACCGGGTAAAGAGAGTTTTTGTCATATGTACTGATTACATATTCATCAACTATCCCTGATTACTTGATGTATATGTATTACTTTAGTTTACATGTTTGTACCCCTATTGGAAGTCCTTACATGGTTCTTTGGGGTCCTTTTCAATGGTCTTCAACATCTGGTGTCTTTTTTGGGTGGCTGTTCTCAACCCCCACTTTTGAGTAAGTGCAATATCAATGTTTGCATAACTTCTTTTTTGTTAGCCTTGCAGAGCTGAGCTGCATCCTGTTTGCCATTTTCATGACTCCAGTTTGCCTGAGACACATCTTTATCTACTTTTCCAAGGTTGTGCTGTTCTGTTCTACCTGTCCTTTCCAGAGTAAAATGCTGTTCTGTTCTACTGTCTTTATCAATATGAGAAAAGAAAATATTTTTCAAATAAAAGAAAAATAGGGAGTTTTATCTGTTGCAATAGACTTACGACATTCCTATCTGTATACTTTCCATTAAATTTTTGTTTTGTTGTTGTTGGTTGGTTGGTTGGTTGGTTGTTTTTATGTAGAAGAGTGAATTATCCACGATGAAGGGTAAATAGGTGGAGAATCAGAGTTAGTGAATTTTAGAGGCCAAAAAATAAACAATTAGTAGTAGGAAAAATCTAATCAACACTAAAAAGTAATCTGTACTTGAAATAGGTGAGACTCAGTTTGTGTAAAGTCCACGCCGATGCTGAGGTACTCTTTTAAACACTGTCAAGTAAAACAGAATTATAGATGAAGAATGGCTTAAGGCAAAGAATTAATGAAAAAACTACCCTGTTGTGAAACTCAGCAGATTAGCAGCTATAAAATGGGTATTATATTTAGAAGTGTTAAAGCTGGTTTGAGTTTTTAAATTTCAGGACGGGAAGTAAGATGTACTCAATAGAGTACATCTGTTAGCAGTTAACTAAAAATAGTCAACGCATTGCTGACCTCAAAAATATCCAAGGAAAAAAAAACCCAAAAGAAATTAATATCGTGGGAAGGCAAGTGAAAGTTCTGACCACAGAATAATTAAATAAAAGTTATTCTGTTGGTTGATACGGTTTTTAGTGTCCTAGAGTCTCTTGATCCTTAAATGGTTTCAGAAAAGGTAAAGTTGCTAGTCTTCAGAGAGAACCCACAACCTAATGAAAACACCTGTTAAACAAGCACTTTCAGATCCACTTGAAACTGACCACTCTTACAGCTTGAATTATGTTTTAATTTATTTACTTATCTAGATATCATTATCTACATATTTAGCACTTCAGTAAGGAAGAGTTGTCCACTTCAGATTTCTTCTGTCAGGCAGAAGAATGCAAGAGACATCTGGCCCAGCTCCTCTGATTTGGTGCTCAGGTAGAGCAGGATCAGTGAGTGATCAGTGGTGTGCAACATTCAGCAAATGTCAGAAGTGATTAGAGGGAGAGGGCAAAAACACACTGAAGGAAGAAGGGGCAATTGATTGTTCACATACGCAGCCATCAGCTCTAGAAGAAAACCTGCATACCTTCATTCAATTACAATATTGAAGAAGAAACTTGAATGCAAGACTGCTGTCTTTACGAATATAAGCTAGTATTAGCAAAAGTTTATGCTGGGGAAAAAACACCAAACCCCAACATTCCTCTCAGCAACATTCATCTGCCTAGGATACAATGAACAAAAGGCATATTTAAAATTTCATGCGAAGAAGGGGAGGGTGATTAATGTGTAGTCCAACAAGCAACAAGCTTTGTACGCATACAGTGCAGATGAGCTCTGACGAATGGTTACAAAACCAACATGAGTTTCCATACTTCCATGTAAGTCAATGTGATCAGCAGGGAAGTCACTTGCTCATATCAGTGAGAGCCTGTCCTGCAATATATGTACAACAATACATATACTAAACCATGTTATGCATGCCTGAATGAATAAGGTTAACTGTGCCTACGTGGATGAGGCATGTATCTAGAAGGAAGAGACATAAAAATTCATTGTAATCACGTGTGCTTTTGTGAAAAATGAAGGTAAAACCCCCCACATTAAAATATGGTGAAACACATCAATTGCATTTATATTGCTTATCTTGAGCACTTTAAGTGTCACTATGTTCAAGTCAATAAATCCTAGGCTGAAAAAGTTTTGTCTTAAGTTCTTGGAAGGCAACTAGGGCAGAGTAAACTATGTTTACTTTTTATGCTGTTTAGTCTGAAGTAAGACTCTAGCATGTGCTATAACATTAAAGAGTCTTTGACAGGTTTATATCCCATTTAAAAAAAATGCTGACAGCTAGATATCATAGGGGTTTTGCTTTCATATGCAAATCCAAGCATTTGCACCTGGTTCCCATCTACAATTAAGAAAATTGCAGACCTTTCTTAATTAAAATGTTTTAACAATAAAACCTGAGAAAAGCAATCCTGAAGTCTCTTTGATGTAACAGAAGATAAAACCCAGTTACAATTTTGCTAATGTATTTGAAAGATACCATTTTTTTCCTTTTCCAATAATTGAGTTTAATGTCAAATCACAGATCAGTTCATTATCAGTCAGGGCTAGACACAGCATGACCCACTTGAGAGTATTTTGAACTGAGGTGTAAATCTGAGATTGGATTGAATGGTCATGTTTTTCAGTTAGTCTCAGGCAGTAAATCAGACACTTCACTTAGAAATAGATTTATTTGAATGGTGTTACATGCAAACGTCAATAAATAAATTTTTCTTTGTCAGAAGGAATAATTGCTGGCAACTTGAGTTTTAACACGATGTAGGAGCTGGATCACTAAGCTAATTTATTTAATCAAGCAAAGTTTCTGAGATGGAACAACTGAATTTTGAATATTGGAGCTTTGGTAAAGGTTACAGAGGGGCGCATAAAACTTAAGGTGTCTGAAATGAAATAGGCAGCAGACCTAATATCTTATCATAGGATAGTGGCATACAAATTTCATGTGTTTGTTTGACATATCCCAAATTTTATTAGGTCCTGATCCACAACTGCTATTTTTCATGATGCAAAGGGTTGATAAGTTAGTAAAGCGGAAGCAGCCCCACCAGAAATGTTTGTCTTGCAGCCTTGTACAAACGAGTATGTATGAGCAGGGCCTGTTCATAAATGTTTAGTTACAGTTCCTTGCAGCAAAATGTAAAATACAAAGATAGCTCAAGGGATTTTACAGCATGTGACAAACTGAGACTCTACAACCTTCTCAGTCATTCAAGCATTTTGATATTTCTACTATTTTCAAATGCTTCCTAGGTTATGACAAGAATTCGCAATAAAGCTGCATGCTTTTACCACAGTAAGTAAAAATGTCTTCCCCTGCTCTGTGGGAATTTATAAATGTGAATTTGTTGTGTAAAGGACAACATGGAAAGAATGGGTCTAAGCGAAGTGTCATTGGTTCCAATGCTAGCATTTTGTCTTAGTTTGACACAATTATATGGGGCAGAGACTCCCAAATGAGCTACCTCCCCTTCACTTTTAACCACTCCCCTTTCACCAGTAAAGAGAGATGAACGTAAGAATATTTTAAGTGAAAAACAACAGTTTACTAAAAAGCAAACCAGCAACAACCAAGATAATGGCAATAACCAGTAGACACAAAGGTGCTGAATCCCATGGACTCCCTGGAAACAAAGAAAACAATATGGCAGAGAAGCCCCTCCTCCCAAGAGGGCAGCTGCCATAGCAGACTGTGTGGACCAGAAAACAAAGACAATATGGCAGATAAGCCCTGCTTGGCTGATCCTTCCCTCTAGAACAAAAAACGTGGAAGGCAGGACCTTGCAAAGCAGTTCCAGTGGCAGATGGGGGATGCTGGCGTTGTGTGGGGCAGCTCTGGACCCACATGTTAGCTTCCCTGATTTCCCTGGTCCTTGGCTGGACCCAGCTGGTGCTGGTGCTGCAGTTCCAAGCCACTGCTGTGTTGCAGGGGGAAGAAATAGTCCCACTGAGCATAGAGAAGATGCTGTGCCAGGTTGGGTGATTCCATGTGTTGGGGTGTGTGTGTGAGGTCAGTGCTGACACTCGCTGCCTCCTTCTGCTGCCTGCTAGACTTAGCTGGTGTTGGTGCTGTGGTCTTGGGTTGCTGCCCCAGTGTGGGGGGAAACAAACTGTTCTTCTGATCACTGAAGAGTAGTAGCCCTGGCTCCCCCCAGTCTCAGCTTGGCATGGTGGCTTGCGGAAAGGTATTGCAAAATTACCTCTGGAACAGTAATGGATTTTGAAATGCAGCTTCTTGGGTTGCTACTCTGAGACCTGAACCAGACAGCCTCCTCTGAGGCTGGAGAGAAACAAAAGAGGGCTCGAGCATGTGCATTCCCTATTTTTAAAGAGACACAGTGCACCATCCCTCCATGAACTTGGGGAAAAACACACCAGTTAGGTGTCAGATTTTAAAAAGAAAGGACAGTAATAATCTTGGGCAAGTTGGCAGAGAGAAGATACGGAGTACTCAATGATGTTTTGGTTCACCCAGCTGGGTTCGCATATTTTTTGAGACAAAGTGAAGAAAAGGAAATAGTTGACGTGAAGAGAGGAGCAAATATACAGGATGTACGAACACCAGGGAGGGAGGGAGGGAGGGAGGGAGGAAGGAAGGGGGGAAGGAAGGGGGGAA